>CM042175.1:57030260-57083147 GCA_023376005.1 Doryteuthis pealeii | reverse complement strand
GCACAATCCGAATCCAAAGCGACGTCCTCAGGAATTTTGAATTTCAGGTTATCCCTCTCCTATATTGGTTATCTACCCAAGGCTGAAGGGCCCAGTCAGCCCTATTATCTACCCATAGCTGGAGGGAGTATATGGATTCATACCTTTCCCAAGGTATTAGCGCAATGTGAAATGCCAACAGCTTCGTCTAGGAATTGAACTCGAATCGACGAGTCCATTTTCCACGACTCTAACCACTAGCCCACGCGCCTCTCTCTCTATATATATGGGAGAAATATGGGGAGGTTAATCCGACAATATGTGGAGAAAAGTAAACAAACACGAGATGTTATGGTAATTGGATGTTTATTGTCGACGATGCAACGTTTCGGTCATTTAGACCTTCTTCAGGACTCAAATATAGTACTTGCTTCAATGAAGGGCATTTTCAAAATGGTGAAAACAGTAGGTTGTCAGTACGGGCAGACATACACACATACACATACTCATTCTTGACCCACTCCCATCATCCACATTCTTGACACACACTTGCATTACCATATAAACACTCCATCTAGAGAGAAGAAAATCCACTACCCACCCCCAACCACCCCGGCCCCTATAATATATATATATAATATTATATATATAATATATATAAATATATATACAAATCAAACTAAGAAAATGAATTCATATTTCAAGTATAAACTTTCATCTGCACATTTTTCATTTACATCTCCATACGAATTCATTTTAAGATTCAGAAACCAGACATGAAGTAATGAAAGACAATTCAAATTTATGAGGATATGCGAATAAGTCCCACATTAAACCCGACCCTAGGCTCTATTTGATCTTGTGGGAAGAAAGATAAGTCAGCAATAATTGTGTGGTGGTTAGGAAGTTGTATTTTACTTTTTACATTTTGGTAATTGTTAACTTAGTGACTTTGTTTCTCACTGTGTGCTGTAAATTTATTATTACGTCATCGATTATTGATTTTTTCTTCCTTGGGTACGCAAATCTTTGTAATTCAATTTAGTAACTTGAAAGGGCATTATGTAATGGTTAACGTCGCAGGAAATAGACTTCCGTGTTCAAATCCTGATCAAGACCGTTTGTGTTTCACATTACGCTAATACCCTTGGGAAAGGTGTGCATTCAACTATTCTCCTTCCAATAAAAGGTAAATAGTAGGGCGGACTCTGTCCTCTCACCTTAATATAGCAAGAAAGGAAATGAATCCGACGGTATAAGTATAGATAAAAGGATATGAAAACACACAATATGCAGTTGAAGTGAAAACATTTTATATCATATACATAGCTAATATTGAACAATATTTCAGTTACACTAAAATATACATGACTGTCGCTGACCGAGAAACGCGTGGGCGGATGTGCTTATATTTGAAACTACCGCATAACTTTTTTGGAACATCATTGTTTTTCGTTTTGAATTCAAATTATTTTCGTCTCCTCTCTCGATGAGTCCGGAGTAAAAAAACAAGTTCTGAAGATGATTTTTATAAATCGAAATATTGTTCAATAATAGCTATGAATATGATATAAAATATTTTCACTTTATCAGCATTGTTTGTTTTCATATTCTTTTATCTATACTCATACCGTTGGATTCATTTCCTTTCTCTTAACTTATCTCTCTCTCTCTCTCTCTCTCTCTCTCTCTCTCTATATATATATATATATATATATATATATATATATATATATATATATATAGAATAAATGGAGAATGAGTAGGGCAGATATGAAATCAAATATTAAATATTATGGATTTAATCTCCCATAACTAATTTTTTTAGCGTTTATATAGCGTGAAGCGTGTTAACGCGATGGAATTTTAACGCTAAAGTTGTATTTAAAAAAAAATGCTTAGGTCTTAATTCATGCGGTGTTCCAGGTGATTTATATATATATATATATATATATATATATATATATATATATATTAATATTTGTGAATAAAAAGCCTTAAATACCATGGGTATCGTGGTTATCTTAACCACGATACCCATGGTATTTAAGGCCTTTTATTCACAAATAACTTTGCTCTGTTTACAGTAATTAAACATTGAGCTCTCATACGGAACCTGAACTCTACAACAAACTACTGGTAGAGAATTAGGACCCGCCTAGAATCACCTTGTACCAAGAAACTTGGTACCGCACCAAAGTATATATCTTATTATAATGGAGATTGTGTGTTTATCTTATTGAATATGAGTAAAAATCTCTGGGATAAACCTTAAAAGAAATTCATTAAGAAGAAGAAATAACTGTAATATTATCCTTTACTTCCTATTTTAAGTAAAGAGTTAAATTAGGAGAATTTACTAATGAAAGACGGGAGTAATGGAAAGTGATGGAAGAGTTAGTTTCAAAGCTGTTCTATTTTTCGATAATACCCCCTCTGTTCCAAATCTTTTTATCTGCATTCTTATTTAGTGTTATTAGCCTTTCTAATTTAACATGATATTTTATTATATTAAAACTTAAATACTTGCACTCGGAGGGTGCATAAATTTGCTAGTATATATATATATATATATAATATATATAATTATATATATAAAGAAAATTTGAAAAAACAAGTATTCCGAAATTGGGATGAATTTTCGGAATACTTGTTTTTTCAAATTTCTTTATATTGTCGGATTTAATTTCCATATTTACTCCCATATATATATATAATATATATATATATATATATATATATATATATCCTTGACATAAAAATTAGATTTTTGTCAAAGATATCTGAGGATAAGGAACAATGCAGAGGTGTACTTGTATAATTCTCTTAAAAAAATCCGAAGTCGGTTAGATGTGCCTCTTGAAATAATTCTCCAGAAATTCTCAGAAGTGAAATAATTATGGAAGGAATTGTAATAAGGATTAGAATCAGAGAAAGACAGGAAGTCTTCGACTGAAGAATGGTAAAATGTCAAATAAGTGGCGATGAAAGGAAAGAGAGAGAGAGAGAGAAGAGAGAGAGAGAGAGAGAGAGAGAGAGAGAGAGAGAGAGAGAGAGAGAAAGTGTGTGTGTGTGTGAGAGATAGATAGATAGATAGATAGATAGAGAGTGTTTAAGAGAGAGAGAGAGAGAGAGAGAGAGAGAGTTGTGTGTGTGTGAGAGAGAGAGAGATAGATAGATAGAGAGTGTTTAAGAGAGAGAGAGAGAGAGAGAGAGAGAGAAAGTGTGTTTGTGTTTGTGTGGTGTATGTGTGTGTGTGTGCGCGTGTGTGTGTGTGTGCATGTGTATGAGAGATAGATAGTTAGAGAGTGTTTAAGAAAGAGATAGAAATAGAGAGAGAAAGAGTGTTTGAGAGAGAGAGAGATAGAGATAGAGAGTGTGAGATATACATATAGAGATATATAGAGAATATATATGTATATATATATATATATATAATATAGAGAGAGAGAGAGAGAGAGAGCGAGAGAGAGAGAGAGAGAGAAAGAGAGTGTGTGTGGTGTGTGTGTGAAAGATAATGAGAGATGGAGATAGAGATAGATAGATAGAGGGAGTGTGTGAGAGAGATATTTAGATAGATATATAGAGAGTGAATATGTTAGAGATGAATAGATAGAGAGAGGGGAGAGAGAGTGAAATATTGAGAGAGAGAGAGAGAGAGAGAGAGAGAGAGAGAGAGAGAGAGAGAGAGAGAGAGAACATTTTGTTATCAATTCATGGAATAAAATGCGGGTCTTAATGGGTTTTAATGCTCGAAGATTTATTCGAGGGCAGTGGGGGGGGGGATTGTGCAGAATAAAGAAAAAAAACAAAAACAAAACCAAAACCAAAAAAGAAATAGAATTATTATTCTTAAGGAATTTTAAATCGGCATTTGTCAAAGTCTTTCTCAACTTTTGCATTTGGTGCCTTCGGAAGGTAAAATCGTTTTTGTCGTGAAGAAAACCGCGAAAAGAAATAATACCGGATTTAAAATGGTAAAACAAAAACAGAAGAACATAATTCCTGCTAGTGTTATTCACAAGAAAATCCAAGACACCATCAGTGTTATAATTAATATCAAAACCTTAGAACAGAATTGAGAGAAGAAAAAAAGCCTAGAACGATAAGAGCCGTGACGAGTGGCGAAGATGCTCCCGAAGAGCCGTGAAAAAAAATCTTAGAATTGTCATCGCAAAGATTGGTAACAGAACAAGCACTACCAAGAATTATGGAATTAGCACAAAGTGAAATCCATATCTGGAAGAATTAAGGTTGCCATAAAAACTCGAAGAGGGCCAACTAAGTATTAATTCTAATTCTTTTATCAAAGAATTCCATATCTTTCCTAAATATTTGGCTATTCTATATTTTCTTCAGCGTAGCTTTGGAAAAATATACCATTAGTTTAAACAATTTAATCTATCTTATTTAAGGAATCTTTTTATGAAGTCAGAATGTTCAGCTGTTAAAGAAAAAAATGTTTTGTGTCTTATATGTTATTACTTTATTTACTGCTAAATAATTTAGTCTATTTTGTTTAAGGAATATTTTATGAAGCCTGAATGGTCAGTTATTAAATAAAATATTTTGTGTCTTATCTGTTATTAGTTTATTTACAGCTAAATAATTTAATTGATTTTGTTCAAGGAATATTTTATGAAGTCAGAATGTTCAGCTATCAAAGAAAAATGTTTTTTGACTCATCTGTAATTAGTTTATTTACTGCTAAATAATTTAATCTATTTTGTTTAAAGGAATATTTTATGAAGTCAGAATGGTCAGTTATTAAAGAAAAATATTTTGTGTCTTATCTTTTATTAGTTAATTTACTGCTAAATAATTTAATCTATTTTGTTTAAGGAATATTTTATAAAGTCAGAATATTCAGTTATTAAAGAAAAAAATTTTTTGTGTCTTATCTGTTATTAGTTAATTTACTGCTAAATAATTTAATCTACTTTGTTTAAGGAATATTTTATGAAGTCAGAATGTTCAGTTATTAAATAAAAATATTTTGTGTCTTATCTTTTATTAGTTTATTTACTGCTAAATAATTTAATCTATTTTGTTTAAGTAATATTTTAAGAAGCCAGAATGAATTTATGTCTTATATATATATATATATATATATATATATATATATATGGGAGAATAAGTGCTTAATTGGAGTCGTACCTAATTTTGAAAATTAATTAATTAATAATGAATTAGGCGGGAATACCTATTAAATGTATGGCTAAACAAATCGAGAAAAATCAATCTCTGTATGTACATTTCGGCCTATTAGGCCTCATCAGCAGAGCTATAGATCGGAAGACCGCCCTGTGCGTGATTTGAAACCGGACTGCCAAGCTGACAGGCCGATCTCATAACCCCTACACTAAACGGACTTCTTAGATTTTATGATTTGTTTAGAGTAGGTTAACATTCCACTTCTAGTGACTTTTATTACACGACGATATGATAAGTTGTAAACACGGTTTGTTTTGAATGGCTTTTTGCCGATAATTTTTGGGAGAATAAGTGCTTAATTGGAGTCGTACCTAATTTTGAAAATTAATTAATTAATAATGAATTAGGCGGGAATACCTATTAAATGTATGGCTAAACAAATCGAGAAAAATCAGTCAGCTTGGCAGTCCGGTTTCAAATCACGCACAGGGCGGTCTTCCGATCTATAGCTCTGCTGATGAGGCCTAATAGGCCGAAATGTACATACAGAGATTGATTTTTCTCGATTTGTTTAGCCATACATTTAATAGGTATTCCCGCCTAATTCATTATTAATTAATTAATTTTCAAAATTAGGTACGACTCCAATTAAGCACTTATTCTCCCAAAAATTATCGGCAAAAAGCCATTCAAAACAAACCGTGTTTACAACATATATATATATATATATATATATATATATATATATATATATATATATATAAGCATTATCCCTTATCCACATCGGTCGAGATGCATAATTTGTCGATTTCTCTCTCCTCCCCTACTTACACATACATACATTAATTTAAAACATTTCATTTGAGTAAAAGTATAAAGTAAACACGTTTGAAATATAAAGTATAAAGTATAAAAGTAAACACGTTTGAAATATAAAGTATAAAGTATAAAGTAAACACGTTTGAAATATAAAGTATAAAGATAAGTAAACACGTTTGAAATATAAAGTATAAAGTATAAAGTAAACACGTTAAAATATAAAGTAAAAGTATAAAGTAACACGTTTGAAATATAAAGTATAAAGTATAAAGTAAACACGTTTGAAATATAAAGTATAAAGTATAAAGTAAACACGTTTAAAATATAAAGTAAACACACTTAACTTACTTAAAAATAAGTTAATGAAAAAGGCTCTCATATGTCATCACATGCGCTGTGCGTAGACGTGCAATAGATGAATATCCATAATAAATCAATGATTGTATTATCTGCGTTATTCGGACTATTGTCCTCATCCATCTTCATTGTTATCTGTACAACGTTTCAACCGTTATGCCCTCCGGCCTTCTTCAGGTATTTCTTGATAAAAATGAATAGGTAGATATTTTAGCCAAAACAAGACATTAGGTTTATAAGTTCACAAAATTCACTGATTCTCCAATTGGTCACATGGCCTTGTGGATAAGGTAGTTAGGTTAAGACAGTTCTAAGTGACAGTTATCTCTGGATTTCGGGTTCAATCCTGAGTAGAGGCAGTAACATAGAAAAATAATTAACACAACTCCTACCCCAGCTATGGTTAGCGGAATGAGAACAGGATACCCCCCGTGGACTGAATAAAGGGTTAAGTTCAAAGTTCCGTGATGACTCCCGATTACGACAAGAAGGTTCCCGAGTCCGATAAGAAGGTTCCCGAGTCCAAAAAGAAATACCTGAAGAAGACCGGAGAGCATATCGACCGAAACAATAAAGATGAGAACAATAGTCCGAATAACGCAGATAATACTAATCATCAAGCCTCATCTCAAACATTCAGAGAAATTGTAAATAAATGATATATATAATATATAAATATAAAAAAATAAAATCGACCCCTAACTAGTTGCCTACTTCATTACCTGCGTGTAAACTTTCTAACCGAGTTAATTCCAAATTGTTTGTAAAAAAAATGACTGAAGATTCTAGAAATCAAAGTTAGAATATAGACCATTGAGATCACAGCGTTGTGACATTGGAGGGAACACTAAAAAGAGTTCTCAAGACCAGAGGTGACATTGATATTGGCTAGATCAGTAAGAAGAATCCTGGAGATAGAGAGAGGAAGTGAACGCACAGAAGCGATAACGCTAACCTGTTTCAATTAAACATAATGAAAAGTTGAAAAGAAGAAAGAAAGATTACGACAGGAAGGTCCCCGAGTCAGAGAAAATTCCCGAGTCCGACAAGAAATACATGAAAGAAGGCCGGAGAGCACATCGGCCGAAACGTTGTGCAGATGGTAATGAATATGAGGACAATAGTCCGAATGATCCAAATAATACTAAGAAAGAAAGACGAGAGAGAGAGAGAGAGAGAGAGAGAGAGAGAGAGAGAGAGGAGAGAGAAGAGAGAGAGAGAGAGAGAGCAAACCAATTCAAACCTTCGATTTATCTTTTCAGTCTGTGGGTGATGATGACCGAACAGTTAAGCTGTCTGACTGCTGCTGAATCGATCATAGTTCTATCCCGGCTGTAGGTAGCTCACAAAATGTCTAGCCCCACTGAAGAGACTTGATAAGTCAAAACATGTGTCTGTGGATGACTACATATAAATATATATATATATATATATTGTAGATAATATTGGCTCTATATTTGTTTGGTCCTCTGTGGATCAAGTAAAAAATGCCAGTTTAGCTAATAACCATGAAAGGCTTCAGACTTATTGATCTCAAATATACGGAGGGCACATCGGCCGAAACGTTGTAGATGGTAATGAGATGAGGATAATAGTCCGAATAATCCAAATAATACTAAGAAAGAAAGACTGAAGTGAAGAGAGAGAGAGGAGACGAGAGAGAGAGAGAGAGAGAGAGAGAGAGAGAGAGAGAGAGAGAGAGAGAGAGAGAGAGAGCAAACAAAATTCAAACCTTCGATTTATCTTCATCAATATGGCATGAGTTTCTATCTATCTTGGGACGAAATACAAAGTTAAAATTATTTCATTTTTTATTTTAAGAAATATGTCTCCGTGTTATAGATTTCTATTTTTTTCACGTTCCTTTTTAGTCTTAACCACTTTTATCCGTTTCCTCTTTTTTAGATAAAAATTATAAAAAAAACCAAAAAAAAAAACAGTAAAAAGCAACGTCCTTTCGATCTCATATTGTTTTCCGTGACCCTTCTCCAACTCACCACCACCCCTATCTTGACGTATATTTACTATTTTTGCTCCCCCTCCCCCTGCAGCACTTCAACGACAGATGCAAGTCAAGATGATTGCATTTTGAAAGCGAAAGTGAAAGTAGAATCGCTTTTCCCACATTTGGCGCCAATTTTTATTCGTTATTTTCTTCACTTTTTATCTTTTTTATTTTCTCTCTCCCTCAATTTCACACAGCAATCATTCAACATAGCCTAAAAGAAGAAAAATAAATTAAATGGCTATTTTCTGTATCTACAGCGTTATTTTCGTCCTTTCCGTGCTGCAATGATGAGGATGATAATAATGATGATGATGATGATGATGATATTATTATTATTATTATTATTATTATTATTATTATTATTATTGAGTTTTTCAAACCTTCCATAGCCGGTGCTTCACTGGAAAATGAGTGACAGCAAGTCTCCTCAGGTCTCCAGGACTCTTCTGAGTATTCTAGCCGATCTTAACAATGCTGTAGTTTGGATGGTCTCGATTCTTCCTCTGATTTCCAATTCACCCAAATTATTTTCCAGAGCTTTGGGGACCGTTCCAAGGGCACCAATTGCAATTGGTACGACCTTCACCTTCATGTTCCACAGTTTTCTGAGTTCTCTGGCAAGGTCCAAGTATTTGTTTATCTTTCCGCTTTCTTTCATGTTCACTCGGGGGTCGGTCGGGACCTACAAATCCACCAGATGACAGGTTCTCTCCTTCTTGTCAATCAATACTGGGTCCGATTGAAACAGATTATCCGTGCGCTCACCCCCTCTCTATATATTTTCCCTACTCTCTTTTTTCTTTCTTTTATTTTTCTGTGTAGTATGTCCGTTTTTTCCCTTTCTTTATAATAAAAATGAGAATGCGCCCTAAATTCGGCTCGATCGAAGCGGAGACCCTCAACGCGGACATTGTGGCCCTGAGCAAGGAAATCCGTTGCTATTTGAAGGAGTCTCTTACCTTTTCCACGTCGCATCAAAGTCTCTGCATCTCGAGTGGTAAAGTCGAAGCCTCTATGCTGAACTCGGGAATAATCGAATTCTTCAAGCTCTCAGGACGAATTCCGCTATCCCATTGATCGATACACATTCATTTTGTTTATTTATTTTTAAACTGTTTATTCAGACTCAAACTGGGAATAACAGCAATAAATATGTACAGTTTAAAAATGAACCGTATTTGATAGGTTTAATTGATACAATATAACTGGAAGATAATCAGGATTTACATTTTTTAATTTCTTCATAGTCGATTTGGACGGTCTCATTTTTAACCGGGGGTGTTGCAAGAGGATAACTGTCGTACAGTTTAGGAACACGAGTATTGGTATAGAAATAATTCATTTGAATTAACAAAGATTTAATGTGTCAATCAAGGATTCAGGCGCTATATGGGCGGGCCAGGGTGGACAAATCGGTTGCGAATTAAAGAGTTGAAAACAGCAAGAAGCAAATATAAAATAAGTAAAGTTGGTAGAGTTAATTATTGTCGGTATCTTATGGGCAGCGAGGGAGGTTGTTTTGCCAAGGAGAAACGCCACATCCACCATCAGCTCCCCACTTTACCGCACAGATAAGATTACTCAATCTGTGCTACTCAGAGTTGGCGGGAGACCGGTGTAGTAGTAGTAGTCGTCGTTAATTCATAAACAACACATGCAGGTTGTATAGTCACAGGGAGCTGTTTATTTCTTTCACACTCGTGGGTTCTTTTTGAGAGAGAGAGAGAGAGAGAGAGAGGGGGGGAGAGAAAAAAGAGAGAGAGAGAGAGGGGGTATATGGTCGCATTATTCTATCTTCTAACATAGTATCATATTCTGTATTACTATCCACAAACTCATAAGGGGAACCGGGAGCTACGCCTGACTCCACCAGAGTCCAGCCGAAAAAGGGAAGATTTTTCTCATCTTCCGTTTCTCGTCCCGGCGTCACATCCGTTTCCGGTCAAAACCCGCAATTTCCGTTTTTATCTTAAAATCTATTTTCGGGGTTATTCTTCGGTCAAATTACTGGCATCCCGTTAAGTGTTTACTCTTCCAAATTTTAACCTTTGTTCTTATTCCTTTTTCCTTTCTTTCTCCTTTCAATCCCCAAATTCCCCGTAGACCACACCGGTATTGGATTCAGAACACTGCGATTTCAAGGTGGGTGCTCTACCGGCTGAACAAAACAAAATAGTTACTGTGAGGTATTTTTGTTTACTAAAGTATATTTGTAGTTCTACTACTACTACTACTACTACTACTACTACTACTACTGCTGCTGTTACTGCTGCTGATGCTTCTGTTACGACTACTACTATTACTACTATATCAATAATGTTGGCTAATAATCATTATAAAAAAGACTGCAATGAGACCGGCCCGATCGACGCCTTTTTTTATTTCTGCTGTAAGACTAAATCGATCAGATAAGGAGTTCAGTTGAAGAGTGCCCGATATGATGCTGAGGATATTGCTGGGAGATGTGGATGGGTGGGGGATTGTGGATGGGGGATAGTGAGAAGACTGACAAATTCCTAGAAACATTCCTTCTATGTCCTTACAGTTTCATTAAGAATTTGAAAAAAATATAATCTTTTTATTCTGATCCATCTTCACGATTATATCGACTTAACCCCCCCCCTAGATCAACTCGTTCATATTGGACACTGCGTTTAAATTTCAGTACAGTTGACCCCCTCCCCTTGCAATTGTCAGTGTATTGTAAATAAGGTGCTTAGATTTTTTAATATCGTTTCCACAGGAGATTTCATAAAAATCTTATTATAATCTATATTATATGTTTGTCTGTCTGTAACCGACAACTATATTACTTCTTCAGTCACAATTCCCTTAGTTATTTACGTCACATTCTCCATGATTGTACCTTTATTTAAACCTCAATTATTGATAAAATTGTTCTAAATTATTTATACTGTTGACCATATCTACATACTAATAACATGTAATTGTATATATATAAGTTTGTCCGGTGTATATATATAATATATATATATAATATATATATATATATATATATATATATATATATGTGTGTGTGTGTGTGTGTGTGTGTGTGTGTGTGTGAGGAAAATGAGTTTGGAATAAATTCGACAGAATGAGGTAAAATAAGGAATGAAAGAACAAAACTCAGACACAAATGTGTAGTATATTTCCCTAGAACGTTAAGTTCCGCGACAATAAAGGATTGAGGAAGCGGAACTTAACGCTCCAGCCCTTTCATTTCCTTGTATACCGATGTGACTTGGTATCCAGGTAAGTATTATGCTATTATTTTTGGAGAGAGTGTTTATTTAATTTAGGAGCTTAGTAATCAGAGGAGATTATGTGTATTTGTTCTGTAGTGCTAGCAGGACTGAGGGAGAAAAGGAGAGGGAGAGAAACAGAAAAGTTAAAAGAGACGTAAAATTTAGAAAGAATGTAAGAGAGAGAGAGAGAGAGAGAGAGAGAGAGAGAGATTAATAGAGAGAGAGAGAGAGAGAGAGAGAGAGAGAGAGAGAGAGAGAGCGAGAGATAGATAGATAGAGAGATAAATTTGATAGATTTACATAGTAATGCCGTTTATCTACATTGATTCACATACTGTCGGATAAATTTACTCAATTTACTCCAATATATATATATATATATATATATATATATATATATATATATATATATATAAAGCGGTAGTAATCCAACGTACAGTGTTATTAGAAGAGTGCTCAATATCTGTGATAGAACGTTAATAGATAAGTAAATGAATAAATATTTTAGATTTCATTTATTTTTGTATCATTTACAAAATATTTTTCGTTACCTGATGACTGCTACACAGCAAGAAACCAATGGTAGCAAAATTGTTCCCATGTAAATAAATACAAACTAAAGTATTCATTTATATATATATATATATATATATATATATATATATATATATATATATATATGTGTGTGTGAGTGTGTGTGTGTGTGTGTGTGTGTGTGTGTGTGTGTGTGTGTGTGTGTGTTTCTGGGTTTGTGTCTGTGTGTAAGAAAAAGTTACATAGTAGTGTCGGTAACATAGACATAATATTTCATATTACGGATATTTCACGTAATTAACAGTCTAAGTTTATTTGTTCGAAATCTTGTGTAGTTTATTTGAAGCAGAATCTCAATGCTAGCAGCACGTAGCTTACAGGGTGGCAGCTTGAAGATGTCAGATTCAAGTTGGGGTTGCTATCGGAGCCGATATGATGCACAAGAACCCTGTATTTATTGATGGTTGGTTTTAAATCTCTATATGGGATTTTTGTGATAGTCGTATCGATCAGAAGAGCTTTTTTCAGTATTGTCTGCCCTTTCATTTCCTTGTATACCAATGTGAACTGGTATCCAGATAAGTATTAGGACCATATGACCTTTAGGCACCCCTTTTGTGATCTCGATTCGTGGGGACATTTTTCATTTACACTGTCAAAATTTGGTTAATTGTTAACAGACGATTTTTAGAGTTTTTTTTAATTATAAGATTAACCCCTAAACCTAACTCCTAACCCCTAACCCTAACGCTAACCCGTAACCCTAATCTCTAACAAACAACCGGTTTTTGATGCTGTAAATGAGAAAAGTGTCCTTGTGAGTCGAGATCACGGAAGGGGTGCCTAAAAGTCATATGGTCCAAGTATTATGCTATCATTTTTGGAGAGAGTGTTTATTTTATTTAGGAGCTTGGTAATCATAGGAGATGACGTGTCTTTGTTCTGAGAAGGTCAGAACAGGGTTTAAGGGATGTCCATTTTTCTTCTCTCACTTTAGAAAGTATTTTTAACTTGATGAGCAAATCTTGACCCCCTAACTTTGGGACCGTTCATCTATCTTCCTGGGTTAAAAAATCCCATCAATGGGTTAAATAGAAAAACATGAGTTTAAAAAAAGGTGTTTAAAAAATGAATTCCTATCAAGAATGAATAAAACCAACTTAATATCCTGGGTATGACATTAAATCAGTGGTCTGCATAAACCCCCTGGGGTATATACAACTCAGGGGTCTGTAAGTATTCGGGGGTTTACAAGCGGTCTTTGGAAATTACTAAGCCTTCTTAGTAATTAGAAAAAATTAATTCCACAAGAATCCTTGAAAACAGGTTCATGTTGATATATTTTCAAGTTTAAGCCCAATATTCATGAACTTTGTAAATCTTTTATTTTTAGCTCTGAATGAGAGAACATTTATTCAAAAACGGAATATTTCAGATTTTATGAGACTTCGAATTGACTGACGGTGTTAACGGGATAGACTGTGAATTCAGAGGCGTTCGTTTTTACCATAGACTACTGGACAGATGTTAGTGGAATTATAAAATGAAGACCAATGTATGTATTTTTAATTTCTCAACTGGGATTAATACTTTTAATAAAAAATGAAACTCTAAGGAAAACATAACTTAATACGTTAATTCATTCAGAATTTTAAAAAAATTAAACGACAGCATTAATTGATGTTGTATGGATTTAAAGTTGTTGCGTTGTGATTCAGTTATACATTTTTTTTAACTCAGCGTTGTTATTTTAAGGAAATTGAGTTTATAAACTTATCGTGTCCTATTCTGAAATAAACAGAAAATTTCTATTCGTTGGTAATTTAGCTGAGTATTGAACGATATTTCTATTTCAGAATAACAAAACTCGGCAATGTTTGTTGACATCTAGCAACATCATCCGTGATTACTGAGTGCGTCAAGGCTAAGATCTGTCGTTTATATGAGCACAAAGGTGATATTAAATTGGGCAATTTTCAGAACACCCTCGTCCAACATATGTCTGAAACTGATCATAACTTTAGTTTCAATGATGCCACAATATTAGCTCATATTCACAACAAAAGACTACGACAGATTTTTGAAGCCTCTGCAATTTCGCTTTTGCCCTCCCTTAATAAGCGACATGGATTTTTTAACATATCACCGTTTCTAGCTAAAATATTTTTAAATAACTACAAAATACCAGGCTTCATTTAATTATTTAGTTATCATTCCCACTTTGTTCCCTTTGTTCTCATAAAATCAGTTCATTAATACTTTTTCTTGTCTTTTGTTGAATGCATTTCTTGTAGATGGTAGAAAAAGTCATCATTTGGAAATTTGATTCCTTGGTAAGTTAGTATTAAATATTCGCAGCTCTTTTTTTTTTCTTTTTTTTTTGTTGAGAAGGTCAAAACTGGGTTAAGGGATGTCCATTTTCCTTCTTTCATTTTAGAAAAGTATTTTTTAACTTGAAGACCTAATCTTGACCCTCTAACTTGGGGACTATTCATCTATCTTCCTGGGTGAAAAAAAAAGTCCATCCGATCCCAGAAAAATACAAAAGACGTAGACTCCGTTTAATCCCTTACTTCAAAATATCAAACAAAACATTATGCCTTACTAAACACGCCAAAGTGGGACAAATCCTGTCACCGATTTAATCTGCAACTGGACTCGTCCGAGGGTTACGGGTTGGAAGGGGTAGTGTTTCTGCGGGTAGGGTCTACCTTAGAAGTATCTCAGGTCTTGTTTGGTCCTTCCTGTTTGCTAAAATGCACCCACCGGTCGCTGGTGGCCATCACCTTTTTCTCCTTTCGTCAAGACAGTTCCATCAGTTATCGATGTGCGTACGCGCCACTGGTCACTTCCGGTCTGCTGCTTCTCAGAAAGTGGACACACAGAAGTTTTAGCCGCTGCTTCGCCGGGGTCTGATGACCCCCCTCTCCTACTCGCCTTCGACTGCGACGACGGCTGTAATCTCGGTGTCACTTGGAGACTGTCCGAACGGCTGGGCGGACGGGGCCTCTAGTTCTTGTTCGACTGGACTCAGATGTGAGAATGTTGTTGTTTGTGTGTGTGGGGGGGGGAGAGAAGAAGGGGGGGAGGTTTGCTGTTCTTGTGTCCGGAAAATTTCTTGTTTTGAATTATGCTTGTTTTTATTTTTTATTTTTTTTGGTGGGGTTTAGTACCGGTAAAGGGGTGGGGAATTTTTTGGCAAGAGTCTGTTGTGCTGGACAGTCTATAAGAAGTCCAGTGTCAGAATGATCTATCTATTAAATGATCCCCGATCATACATATTCCCTCCCCGTCTCTTTCCTGTATTTCCTTCCTTCTAGAACTATCCATAAATAAATAATAAAAAAATGTAGGTACGAGGATGAGTCAAAAAGTAATGCCATTTTGTTTAGGACAGGTATAATTATCAACACAGGAATATGTATCATACATCAAAATGAAGCTGGTCCTCTGTGGATCACATCCCTACTTCTCCACATAGGGGATGTCAAAAAGTAATGTCATTTTGTTTAGGACAGGTATAATTACCAACACGGGAACATGTATAATACATCAAAATGAAGCTGGTCCTCTGTGGATCACAGTCCTACTCTTCCACATAGGTGTGACAAAAAGTAATGCCATTTTGTTTAGGACAGTTATACTTCCCAACACAGGTCCGATGTGGATCTCATCCCTAGTTCTCTACATAGACATCGTTTCTCTCATTGCAATGGGCCCCCAAGCCCTTTTTACAGGGGCCAAAGAGATGATAGTCTGAGGCAAATATTGTTCCAGTGAGGAGGAAGTGAAATATGTAGTGAAGAAGTGACTCAAAGAACAGTCAATTGAATATTACGGCGCAGGGATTCATGCTCTCATTCGAACGTGGAACATTGCTATTGATAGAAACTCTGACTATGAGGAGTAGGAGGGATGTGATCCACAGAGGATCAGCTTCATTTTGATGTATGATACATGTTCACGTATTGGTAATTATACCTGTCCTTAACAAAATGGCATTACTTTTTGACTCACCCTCGTATTATATATATATATATATATATATATATATATAATATTAATATGTAAATGAAACTGGAAGTGAATACGACGGAATGTTGAAAAAATAAATAAAGAATGGATGGAATAGAATATTTTAATCAATAAATAATCTTAGTAAAATTGATATATATATATTTTGATTAAAATATTCTATTTTATCCATTCTATACTTTCTTTCCTTTATTTATTTTTTCAACATTCAGACTTCATCATCATATAATATATATATATATATATATATATATATATATAATATAATACGAGGGTGAGTCAAAAAGTAATGCCATTTGTTAAGACAGGTATAATTACCAATACGTAACATGTATCATACATCAAAATGAAGCTGATCCTCTGTGGATCACATCCTCCTACTCCTCATAGTCAGAGTTTCTATCAATAGCAATGTTCCACGTTCGAATGAGCATGAATCCCTCGCCGTAATATTCAATGACTGTTCTTTGAGTCACTTCTTCACTACTATTTCACTTCCTCCTCACTGGAACAATATTTGCTCAGACTATCATTCTTTGGCCCTGTAAAAGGGGCTTGGGGGCCCTGCAATGAAGAGAACGATGCTTGTAGAAACTAGGGATGGATCCACATCGGACCTGTGTTGGGAAGTATAACTGTCCTAAACAAAATGCATTACTTTTTGTCACACCTATGTGGAAGTAGGACTGATCACAGAGGACAGCTTCATTTTGATGTATATACATTTCCGTGTTGGTAATTATCCTGTCCTAAACAAAATGACATTACTTTTTGACATCCCCTATGTGGAGAAAGTGGGATGTATCCACAGAGGACCAGCTTTCATTTTGTGTATGATACATATTCCATAATTATTACCTGTCCTAAACAAATGGATTACTTTTGACTCATCCTCGTACCTACATTTTTTATTATTTATTTATGGATAGTTCTAGAAGGAAGGAAATACAGAAAGAGACGGGAGGGAATATGTATGATCGGGATCATTTAATAGATAGATCATCTGACACTGGACTTCTTATAGACTGTCCAGCACAACAGACTCTTGCCAAAAAATTCCCCACCCCTTTACCGTACTAAACCCCACCAAAAAAAATAAAAAATAAAAACAAGCATAATTCCAAAACAAGAAATTTTCCGGACACAAGAACAGCAAACCCCCCCCCTCTTCTCTCCCCCCCCCAACACACAAACAACAACATTCTCACATCTGAAGTCCAGTTCGAACAAGAACTAGAGGCCCCGTCCGCCCAGCCGTTCGGACAGTCTCCAAGTGACACCGAGATTACAGCCGTCGTCGCAGTCGAAGGCGAGTAGGAGAGGGGGTCATCAGACCGGCGAAGCAGCGGCTAAAACTTCTGTGTGTCCACTTTCTGAGAAGCAGCAGACCGGAAGTGACCAGTGGCGCGTACGCACATCGATAACTGATGGAACTGTCTTGACGAAAGGAGAAAAAGGTGATGGCCACCAGCGACCGTGGGTGCATTTTAGCAAACAGGAAGGACCAAACAAGACCTGAGATACTTCTAAGGTAGACCCTACCCGCAGAAACACTACCCCTCCAACCCGTAACCCTCGGACGAGTCCAGTTGCAGATTAAAATCGGTGACAGGATTTGTCCACTTTGGCGTGTTTAGTAAGGCATAATGTTTGTTTTGATATTTTGAAGTAAGGGATTAAACGGAGTCTACGTCTTTTGTATTTTCTGGATCGGATGGACTTTTTTTTCACCCAGGAAGATAGATGAATAGTCCCAATTAGAGGGTCAAGATTAGGTCTTCAAGTTAAAAATACTTTCTAAAATGAAAGAAGGAAAATGGACATCCCTTAACCCCAGTTTTGACCTTCTCAACAAAAAAAAAAAAAAAAAAAAAGAGCTGCGAATTTAATACTAACTTACCAAGGAATCAAATTTCCAAATGATGACTTTTTCTACCATCTACAGAAATGCATTCAACAAAAGACAAGAAAAAGTATTAATGAAACTGATTTTATGAGAACAAAGGGAACAAAGTGGGAATGATAACTAAATAATTAAATGAAGCCTGGTATTTTGTAGTTATTTAAAATATTTTAGCTAGAAACGGTGATATGTTAAAAAATCCATGTCGCTTATTAAGGAGGGCAAAAGCGAAATTGCAGAGGCTTCAAAAATCTGTCGTAGTCTTTTGTTGTGAATATGAGCTAATATGTGGCATCATTGAAACTAAAGTTATGATCAGTTTCAGACATATGTTGGACGAGGGTTTCTGAAAATTGCCCAATTTAATATCACCTTTGTGCTCATATAAACGACAGATCTTAGCCTTGACGCACTCAGTAATCACGGATGATGTTGCTAGATGTCAACAAACATTGCCGAGTTTTGTTATTCTGAAATAGAAATATCGTTCAATACTCAGCTAAATTACCAACGAATAGAAATTTTCTGTTTATTCAGAATAGGACACGATAAGTTTAAAACTCAATTTCCTTAAAAAAAACGCTGAGTAAAAAAAAATGTATAACTGAATCACAACGCAAAACTTTAAATCCATACAACATCAATTAATGCTGTCGTTTAATTTTTTTAAAATTCTGAATGAATTAACGTATTAAGTTATGTTTTCCTTAGAGTTTCATTTTTTATTAAAAGTATTAATCCCAGTTGAGAAATTAAAAATACATACATTGGTCTTCATTTTATAATTCCACTAACATCTGTCCAGTAGTCTATGGTAAAAACGAACGCCTCTGAATTCACAGTCTATCCCGTTAACACCGTCAGTCAATTCGAAGTCTCATAAAATCTGAAATATTCCGTTTTTGAATAAATGTTCTCTCATTCAGAGCTAAAAATAAAAGATTTACAAATTCATGAATATTGGGCTTAAACTTGAAAATATATCAACATGAACCTGTTTTCAAGGATTCTTGTGGAATTAATTTTTCTAATTACTAAGAAGGCTTAGTAATTTCCAAAGACCGCTTGTAAACCCCCGAATACTTACAGACCCCTGAGTTGTATATACCCAGGGGGTTTATGCAGACCACTGATTTAATGTCATACCCAGGATATTAAGTTGTTTTATTCATTCTTGATAGGAATTATTTTTTAAACACCTTTTTTTAAAACCATGTTTTTCTATTTTAACCCATTGATGGGATTTTTTAACCCAGGAAGATAGATGAACGGTCCCAAAGTTGGGGGTCAAGATTTGCTCATCAAGTTAAATACTTTCTAAAAGTGAGAGAAGAAAAATGGACATCCCTTAACCCTAGTTCTGACCTTCTCAGAACAAAGACACGTCATCTCCTATGATTACCAAGCTCCTAAATAAAATAAACACTCTCTCCAAAAATGATAGCATAATACTTGACCATATGACTTTTAGGCACCCCTTCCGTGATCTCGACTCACAAGGACTTTTTCTCATTTACAGCATCAAAAACCGGTTGTTTGTTAGAGATTAGGGTTACGGTTAAGCGTTAGGGTTAGGGTTAGGAGTTAGGTTTAGGGGTTAATCTTATAATTAAAAAAAACTCTAAAAATCGTCTGTTAACAATTAACCAATTTTGACAGTGTAAATGAAAAAATTGTCCCCACGAATCGAGATCACAAAAGGGTGCCTAAAGGTCATATTGGTCCTAATACTTATCTGGATACCAGTTCACATTGGTATACAAGGAAATGAAAGGGCAGACAATACTGAAAAAAGCTCTTCTGATCGATACGACTATCACAAATCCCATATAGAGATTTTAAAACCAACCATCAATAAATACAGGGTTCTTGTGCATCATATCGGCTCCGATAGCAACCCCAACTTGAATCCGACATCTCAAGCTGCCACCCTGTAAGCTACGTGCTGCTAGCATTGAGATTCTGCTTCAAATAAACTACACAAGATTTCGAACAATAAACTTAGACTGTTAATTACGTGAAATATCCGTAATATGAAATATTATGTTATGTTACCGACACTACTATGTAACTTTTCTTACACACAGACACAAACCCAGAAACACACACACACACACACACACACACACACCACACACACACACACACATATATATATATATATATATATATATAATATATATATATATATATATAATGAATTTAGTTTGTATTATTTACATGGGAACAATTTTGCTACCATTGGTTTCTTGCTGTGTAGCAGTCATCAGGTAACGAAAAATATTTTGTAAATGATACAAAAAATAAATGAAATCTAAAATATTTATTCATTACTTATCTATTAACGTTCTATCACATATTTGAGCACTCTTCTAATACACTGTACGTTGGATTACTACCGCTATATATATATATATATATAATAATATATATATATATATATATATATATTGGAGTAAATTGAGAAATTTAATCCGACAGTATGTGAATCAATGTAGATAAACGGCATCTATGTAAATCTATCAAATTTATCTCTCTCTATCTCTCTCTTTCTCTCTCTCTCTCTCTCTCTCTCTCTCTCTCTCTCTCTCTCTCTCTCTCTCTCTCTTCTCTCTCTCTCTTTACATTCTTTCTAAATTTTACGTCTTTTTTAACTTTTCTGTTTCTCTCCCTCTCCTTTTCTCCCTCAGTCCTGCTAGCACTACAGAACAAATACATAATCTCCTCTGATTACTAAGCTCCTAAATTAAATAAACACTCTCTCCAAAAATAATAGCCATAATACTTACCTGGATACCAAGTCACATCGGTTACAAGAAAATGAAAGGCTGGAGCGTTAAGTTCCGCTTCCTCAATCCTTTATTGCGGAACTTCGTTCTAGCGAAATATACTACACATTTGTGTCTGAGTTTTGTTCTTTCATTCCTTATATTACTTCATTCTGTCGAATTATTCCAATCCATTTTCCTCACACACACACACACATACATATATATATATATATAATATTATATATAATATATATATATATATTATATATACAACCGGACAACTTATATATACAATTGCATTATTAGTATGTAGATATGGTCAACAGTATAATAATTTAGAACAATTTTATCAATAATTGAGTTTAAATAAAGGTACAATCATGGAGAATGTGACGTAAATAACTAAGGGAATTGTGACTTAAGAAAGTAATATAGTTGGTAAGACAGACAAACATATAATCTAGATTATAATAAGATTTTTATGAAATCTCCTGTGGAAACGATATTAAAAAATCTAAGCACCTTATTACAATACACTGACAATTGCAAGGGGGGGGTCAACTGTACTGAAATTTAAACGCAGTGTCCAATATGAACGAGTTGATCTGGGGGGGGGGTAAGTCGATATAATCGTGAAGATGGATCAGAATAAAAAGATTATATTTTTTTCAAATTCTTAATGAAACTGTAAGGACATAGAAGGAATGTTTCTCGGAATTTGTCAGTCTTCTCACTATCCCCCATCCACAATCCCCCACCCATCCACATCTCCCAGTCATATCCTCAGCATCATATCGGGCACTCTTCAAGCGAACTCCTTATCTGATCGATTTAGTCTTACAGCAGAAATAAAAAAAGGCGTCGTTCGGGCCGGTCTCATTGCAGTCTTTTTTATAATGATTATTAGCCAACATTATCGATATAGTAGCAGTAGTAGTAGTCGTAACAGCAGCAGCAGCAGTAACAGCAGCAGCAGTAGTAGTAGTAGTAGTAGTAGTAGTAGTAGTAGAACTACAAATATAATTTAGTAAACAAATATACCTCACAGTAACTATTTTGTTTTCGGCCGGTAGAGCACCGACCGTGGAATCGCAGTGTTCTGAGTCCAATACCGGTGTGGTCTACGGGAATTTGGGGATTGAAAGGAGAAAAAAGGAAAAAAGAAATAAAAAAAGAAAGGTTAAAATTTGGAAGAGTAAACACTTAACGGGATGCCAGTAATTTGACCGAAGAATAACCCCGAAAATAGATTTTAAGATAAAAACGGAAGTTGCGGGTTTTGACCGGAAACGGATGTGACGCCGGGACGAGAAACGGAAGATGAGAGAAAAATCTTCCCTTTTTCGGCTGGACTCTGGTGGAGTCAGGCGTAGCTCCTGGTTCCCCTTATGGGTTTGGGGATAGTAATACAGAATATGATACTATGTTAGAAGATAGAATAATGTGACTATATACCCCTCTCCCCTCTCTCTCTCTCTCTCTCTCTCTCTCTCTCTCTCTCTCTCTAAAAAAGAACCCACGGTGTGAAAGAAATAAACAGCTCCCTGTGACTATACAACCTGCATGTGTTGTTTATGAATTAACGACGACTACTACTACGACACTGTCCCCCGCCAACTCAGTGAATGAGTAGCACATATTGATTAATCTTATCTGTGCGGTAAATTGGGGAACTGATGGTGGATGTGGCGCTTCTCCCTAGCAAAACAATATCCCTCGCTGCCCATAAGATAACGACAATAATTAACTCTGAAAACTTTACTTATTTTATATTTGCTTCTTGCTGTTTTCAACTCTTTAATTCGCAACCGATTTGTCCACCCTAGCCCGCCCATATAGCGGCCGAATCCTTGATTGAAACATTAAAACTTTGTTAATTCAAATGAATTATTTCTATATTAATACTCGTGTTCCTAAACTGTACGACAGTTATCATCTTGCAACACCCCCGGTTAAAAATGAGACCGTCCAAATCGACTATAAAGAAATTTTAAAAAATGTAAATCCTGATTATCTTCCAGTTATATTGTATCAATTAAACCTATCAAATACGATTCATTTTTAAACTGTACATATTTATTGCTGTTATTCCCAGTTTGAGTCTGAATAAACAGTTTAAAAATAAATAAACAAAATGAATGTGTATCGATCAATGGAATAGCGGAATTCGTCCTGAGAGCTTGAAGAATTCGATTATTCCCGAGTTCAGCATAGAGGCTTCGACTTTACCACTCGAGATGCGACGTGGAAAAGGTAAGAGACTCCTTCAAATAGCAACGGATTTCCTTGCCCAGGGCCACAATGTCCCCGTTGAGGGTCTCCGCTTCGATCGAGCCGAATTTAGGGCGCATTCTCATTTTTATTATAAAGAAAGGGAAAAAACGGATATACTACACAGAAAAATAAAAGAAAGAAAAAAGAGTAGGAAAAATATATAGAGAGGGGGTGAGCGCGCGGATAATCTGTTTCAATCGGACCCAGTATTGATTGACTAGAAGAAGAGAACCTGTCATCTGGTGGATTTGTAGGTCCCGACCGACCCCCGAGTGAACATGAAAGAAAGCGGAAAGATAAACAAATACTTGGACCTTGCCAGAGAACTGAGAAAACTGTGGGACATGAAGTTGAAGGTCATACCAATTACAATTAGTGCCCTTGGAACGGTCCCCAAAGCTCTGGAAAATAATTTGGGTGAATTGGAAATCAGAGGAAGAATCGAGACCGTCCAAACTACAGCATTGTTAAGATCGGCTAGAATACTCAGAATAGTCCTGGAGACCTGAGGAGACTTGCTGTCACTCATTTTCCAGTGAAGCACCGGCTATGGAAGGTTTGAAAAACTCAATAATAATAATAATAATAATAATAATAATAATAATAATAATAATATCATCATCATCATCATTATCATCATCATCCTCATCATTGCAGCACGGAAAGGACGAAAATAACGCTGTAGATACAGAAAATAGCCATTTAATTTATTTTTCTTCTTTTAGGCTATGTTGAATGATTGCTGTGTGAAATTGAGGGAGAGAGAAAATAAAAAAGATAAAAAATGAAGAAAATAACGAATAAAAATTGGCGCCAAATGTGGGAAAAGCGATTCTACTTTCACTTTCGCTTTCAAAATGCAATCATCTTGACTTGCATCTGTCGTTGAAGTGCTGCAGGGGGAGGGGGAGCAAAAATAGTAAATATACGTCAAGATAGGGGTGGTGGTGAGTTGGAGAAGGGTCAGGAAAACAATATGAGATCGAAAGGACGTTGCTTTTTACTGTTTTTTTTTGTTTGTTTTTTTTATAATTTTTATCTAAAAAAGAGGAAACGGATAAAAGTGGTTAAGACTAAAAAGGAACGTGAAAAAAATAGAAATCTATAACACGGAGACATATTTCTTAAAATAAAAAAATGAAATAATTTTAACTTTGTATTCGTCCCAAGGAAATACCATAGATAGAAACTCATGCCATATGATTTGAAGATAATCGAAGGTTTGAATTGGTTTGCTCTCTCTCTCTCTCTCTCTCTCTCTCTCTCTCTCTCTCTCTCTCTCTCTCTCGTCTCTCTCTCTCTCGTCTTTCTCTCTCTCTCTCACTTCAGTCTTTCTTTCTTAGTATTATTTGGATTATTCGGACTATTATCCTCATCTTCATTACCATCTACAACGTTTCGGCCGATGTGCTCTCCGGCCTTCTTTCAGGTATTTCTTGTCGGACTCGGGAACTCTTTCTGACTCTGGAACCTTCCTTTCGAACTCGAGAACCTTTCTGTCGTAATCTTTCTTTCTTATTTTCATCTTTTCATTATGTTTAATTGAAACAGGTTAGCGTTATCGCTTCTGCGCGTTCACTTCCTCTCTCTATCTCCAGGATTCTTCTTACTGATCTAGCCAATATCAATGTCACCTCTGGTCTCGAGAACTCTTTTTAGTGTTCCCTCCAATGTCACAACGCCGTGATCTCGATGGTCTATAATCTAACTTTGATTTCTAGAATCTTCAGTCATTTTTTTTACAAACATTTTGGAATTACCTCGGTTTGGAAGTTTACACGCAGGTAATGAAGTAGGCAACTAGTTAGGGGTCGATTTTATTTTTTTATATTAAATATATCATTTATTTACAATTTCTCTGAATGTTCGAGATGAGGCTTGATGATTAGTATTATCTGCGTTATTCGGATTATTGTCCTCATCTTTATTGTTTATGTCGATATGCTCTCCGGTCTTCTTCAGGTATTTCTTGTCGGACTCGGGAACCTTCTTATCGGACTCGGAACCTTCTTTTCGGGTTCGGGAACCTTCTTTTCGGACTCTGGAACCTTCTTGTCGTAATCGGGAGTCATCATGGAACTTTTAACTTAACCCTTTATTCAGTCCACGGGGGGTATCCTGTTTTCATTCCGCTAACCATAGCTGGGGCAGGAGTTGTGTTAATTATTTTTCTGTGTTATTGCCACCGATCAGGATTGAACCCAAAATCCAGAGATAACTGTCACTTAGAACTGTCTTAACCTAACTACCTTATCCACTAGGCCATGTGACCAATTGGAGAATCAGTGAATTTTGGGAACTTATAAACCTAATGTCTTGTTTTGGCTAAAATATCTACCTATTCATTTTTATCAAGAAATACCTGAAGAAGGCCGGAGGGCATAACGGTTGAAACGTTGTACAGATAACAATGAAGATGGATGAGGACAATAGTCCGAATAACGCAGATAATACTATCATTGATTTATTATGGATATTCATCTATTGCACGTCTACGCACAGCGCATGTGATGACCTATGAGAGCCTTTTTCATTGCATTACGTATTTTTAAGTAAATTAAGTGTATTTACTTTATATTTTAAACGTGTTTACTTTATACTTTTACTCAAATGAAATGTTTTAAATTAATGTATGTATGTGTAAGTAGGGTAGGGGAGAGAAATATATATATATGTATAAGACATAAGTTCATTCTGGCTTCATAAAATATTCCTTAAACAAAATAGATTAAATTATTTAGCAGTAAATAAACTAATAACAGATAAGACACAAAATATTTTTTCTTTAATAACTGAATATTCTGGCTTCATAAAATATTCCTTAAACAAAGTAGATTAAATCATTTAGCAGTAAATAAACTAATAACAGATAAGACACAAAATATTTTTTATTTAATAGCTGAACATTCTGGCTTCATAGAATATTCCTTAAACAAATTAGATTAAATTATTTAGCAGTAAATAAACTAATAACAGACAAGACAAAAACGCTTTTTTCTTTAATAGTTGAATATTCTGGCTTCATAAAATATTCCTCAAACAAAATAGATTTTATTATTTAGCAGTAAATAAACTAATAACAGATAAGACACAAAAATTTTTATTGAATAGCTTAACATTCTGGCTTCATAAAATATTCCTTAAACAAAATAGATTAAATTATTTAGCAGTAAATAAACTAATAACAGACAAGACAAAAAGCTTTTTTCTTTAATAGTTGAATATTCTGACTTCATAAAATATTCCTTAAACAAAATAGACTAAATTATTTAGCAGTAAATAAACTAATAACATATAAGACACAAAACATTTTTTCTTTAATAGCTGAACATTCTGACTTCATAAAAAGATTCCTTAAATAAAATAGATTAAATTGTTTAAACTAATGGTATATTTTTCCAAAGACACGCTGAAGAAAATATTATGGAATAGCCAAATATTTAGGAAAGATATGGAATTCTTTGATAAAAGAATTAGAATTAATACTTAGTTGGCCCTCTTCGAGTTTTTATGGCAACCTTAATTCTTCCAGATATGGATTTCACTTTGTGCTAATTCCATAATTCTTGGTAGTGCTTGTTCCGTTACCAATCTTTGCGATGACAATTCTAAGATTTTTTTCACGGCTCTTCGGGAGCATCTCCGGCACTCGTCACGGCTCTTATCGTTCTAGGCTTTTTTTTCTTCTCTCAATTCTGTTCTAAGGTTTTGATATTAATTATAACACTGATGGTGTCTTGGATTTTCTTGTGAATAACACTAGCAGGAATTATGTTCTTCTGTTTTTGTTTTACCATTTTAAATCCGGTATTATTTCTTTTCGCGGTTTTCTTCACGACAAAAACGATTTTACCTTCCGAAGGCACCAAATGCAAAAGTTGAGAAAGACTTTGACAAATGCCGATTTAAAATTCCTTAAGAATAATAATTCTATTTCTTTTTTGGTTTTGGTTTTGTTTTTGTTTTTTTTTCTTTATTCTGCACAACCCCCCCCCCCCCCACTGCCCTCGAATAAATCTTCGAGCATTAAAACCCATTAAGACCCGCATTTTATTCCATGAATTGATAACAAAATGTTTCCCTCTCTCTCTCTCTCTCTCTCTCTCTCTCTCTCTCTCTATCAATATTTCACTCTCTCTCTCCCTCTCTCTATCTATTCATCTCTAACATACTCACTCTCTATATATCTATCTAAATATCTCTCTCACACACACTCCCTCTATCTATCTATCTCTATCTCCATCTCTCATTATCTTTCACACACACACACACTCTCTTTCTCTCTCTCTCTCTCGCTCTCTCTCTCTCTCTCTCTCTCTCTCTCTCTATATATATATATATATATATATATATATATATATATATATATATATATATACATATATATTCTCTATATATCTCTATATGTATATCTCACACTCTCTATCTATATATATATATCTCTCTCTCAAGCACTCTTTCTCTCTCTCTATTTCTATCTCTTTCTTAAACACTCTCTAACTATCTATCTCTCATACACATGCACACACACACACACGCGCACACACACACACACACTCTCTCTCTCTCTCTCTCTCTCTCTCTCTCTCTCTCTCTCTCTCTCTCTCTCCTCTCTCTCTCTTTCCTTTCATCGCCACTTATTTGACATTTTACCATTCTTCAGTCGAAGACTTCCTGTCTTTCTCTGATTCTAATCCTTATTACAATTCCTTCCATAATTATTTCACTTCTCTCTTTCTGGAGATTTATTTCAAGAGGCACATCTAACCGACTTCGGATTTTTTTAAGAGAATTATACAAATACACCTCTGCATTGTTCCTTATCCTCAGATATCTTTGACAAAAATCTAATTTTTATGTCAAGGAATATATATATATATATATATATATATATATATATATATATATATATATATATTAAGAAAGATTGAAAAAACACATGTTTAAATGAGTTAAGTGGTGAGTTTATTGGCCGACGCTGCAGTGTTTCGATCTATTAATTAGATCATCTTCTGGGCATTTGTTGGTATATGGAAGGTAATAAGAAATTTTTAATCACAGAATAACGAGGAAAACGAGTGATAGTCCTTGTTTATCAGTCTATTTAAAATTTGAGGTTTGAAAAAAGGAGACGGCTTGAAATGTGACGTCAACTATTCTCTTTTACGGTGTGAGTATGGGACTGTGTAAGTGATTGCTTTCTTTTCGATACACACGCTTACACAATCCCATACTCATATATATATATCATCTGGACACCGCGGGAATTAAGACGTAAGCATGTCTTTTTTTTTTCAAATACAACTTTAGCGTTAAAATTCCATCGCGTTAACACGCTTCACGCTATATAAACGCTAAAAAAATTAGTTATGGGAGATTAAATCCATAATATTTAATATTTGATTTCATATCTGCCCTACTCATTTTCCATTTATTCTATAATATATATATATATATATATATAATATATATATTATATATATATATATATATTATATTATATATAGAGAGAGAGAAGAGAGAGAGATAAGTTAGAGAAAGGAAATGAATCCAACGGTATGAGTATAGATAGAAGAATATGAAAACAAACAATGCTGTAAAAGTGAAAATATTTTATATCATATTCATAGCTATTATTGAACAATATTTCGATTTATAAAAATCATCTTCAGAACTTGTTTTTTTACTCCGGACTCATCGAGAGAGGAGACGAAAATAATTTGAATTCAAAACGAAAACAATGATGTTCCAAAAAAGTTATGCAGTAGTTTCAAATATAAGCACATCCGCCACGCGTTTCTCGGTCAGCGACAGTCATGTAGATTTTAGTGTAACTGAAATATTGTTCAATATTAGCTATGTATATGATATAAAATGTTTTCACTTCAACTGCATATTGTGTGTTTTCATATCCTTTTATCTATACTTATACCGTCGGATTCATTTTCTTTCTTGTGAGAGGACAGAGTGAGAGGACAGGTGAGAGGACAGAGTCCGCCCTACTATTTACCTTTTATTGGAAGGAGAATAGTTGAATGCACACCTTTCCCAAGGGTATTAGCGTAATGTGAAACACAAACGGTCTTGATCAGGATTTGAACACGGAAGTCTATTTCCTGCGACGTTAACCATTACATAATGCCCTTTCAATTTACTAAATTGAATTACAAAGATTTGCGTACCCAAGGAAGAAAAATCAATAATCGATGATGTAATAATAAATTTACAGCACACAGTGAGAAACAAAGTCACTAAGTTAACAATTACCAAAATGTAAAAAGTAAATACAACTTCCTAACCACCACACAATTATTGCTGACTTATCTTTCTTCCCACAAGATCAAATAGAGCCTAGGGTCGGGTTTAATGTGGGACTTATTCGCATATCCTCATAAATTTGAATTGTCTTTCATTACTTTATGTCTGGTTTCTGAATCTTTAAATGAATTCGTATGGAGATGTAAATGAAAAATGTGCAGATGAAAGTTTATACTTGAAATATGAATTCATTTTTCTTAGTTTGATTAGTATATATATATATATATATATATATATATATATATATATATATATATATATAGGGCAGGGGTGGTTGGGGGTGGGTAGTGGATTTTCTTCTCTCTAGATGGGGAGTGTTTATATGGTAATGCAAGTGTGTGTCAAGAATGTTGGATGATGGGGGTGGGTCAAGAATGAGTATGTGTATGTGTGTATGTCTGCCCGTACTGACAACCTACTGTTTTCACCATTTTGAAAATGCCCTTCATTGAAGCAAGTACTATATTTGAGTCCTGAAGAAGGTCGAAATGACCGAAACGTTGCATCGTCGACAATAAACATCCAGTTTCCATAACATCCGTGTTTGTCTACTTTTCACCACATATTGTCTGATTAACCTCCTCATAATTCTCCCATATATATATATATATATATATATATATATATATATATTTATATATATATATATATATGAATTTGATATATTGAAAAAACAAATGATGTTTATAAATGCATGGGATCATCAGTAGAGAATGTGCAACCGTTTCGGGGCCTTCCTCTCAACGGTTTTAAAGTGAGGGGGGGCCGATGTTGCTTTTTAAAACTGTTGAGAGGAAGGCCCCGAAACGGTTGCACATTCACTCCTGATGATCCAATGCATTTATAAACATCATTTGTTTTTTCAATATATCAAATTCACACTGTCGGATTAAATTCCTTTTATTTCCCTTACTTGCATATATATATATATATATATATATATATATATATATATATATGTATATGCCTCTCTTGGATATTCCAATAATTAGCTCATTTTTCATACCAATGAAATAATCTTTAATGGAATATCATGGCAGACATAAACCAGACTAAAAAAAATCTCCTTCTTCAAGCACTGTCGAGAAGATGACAGACTTATGCCTTGTGTCATTTAGAGATTTTACTTATAACACAAGGCCACTTCTTTTTACTCATGAATATTTAATTTCCCCCAAAGTTACAACTGTCGAAAATAAGAAATCCATGTCTTGCTCCCTTAGTGCATTCTGTCAGACTCAATTTACACTCTGACTTCTCACTCCTCCTCCTCTCCCCCCCCCCTTCGCCACGTATCATTCACACGTCCAATCAAACCATGCTATGTGTCTATGCTGAATCATCATTTAAACTTTTCCATTATCATCCAACTAAAAAATTATTGCTGAAAACCTTTCTTGCTAATTTACATATCAGGTTACGCACATGGCCCCACATCACCATCATTACGTAACAGATATACCGGGTTATTTAGCCTTGCTAAGACAACCAGTTTAGGAGAAGGAAAACTATTCATTCAAATTAGTTTTACTTCGAATAAAAATTAGACTTAAGTTGTATCCTGCTCGTGCAGAAAGCGTTGAGTAAATTCACACACACACACACACACACACACACACATACACACACACACACATACACACACACACACAATCTTTTAAAACTATTGTTTTAAAAGCTTATATGTGTCGGGCACATGGCCAAAAATAATGGATGCTTTTTTTCTTAGACCTGTACTAGCAATGCCTTGGGTGACGCAGAAAAATGTTCTCTTGATAAAACGAAAAAAATATCGGGGGTTCCGAAAATTCCGACCCAGACGTCCAGAATGCCAACCATCATCCCATAAAACAAAACGAAATCGACCATGACTCGAAAGAGACTCGTCTCACTTTAATGGAGGAATTACTATTGGTTGGTTTAAAAGATAGAGAAATAATCAAATACCAAAAAAAAAGAGACAAAGTTTCTACTGTAGATTTAAGATTAATAACCTTTGTTCTTCTTTAAAGAATTACTTATATCTGTTAAAATATGTTAAATCTATTTAAACCTGAAAACCTATGAAATAGCAGAGGTGGTCACGACTAGAATAGGCTCAGTCCTAATTTGTGATCATCCTCCCCACATTAAACATCTGTTGTGTTTTTTTAATGTAATGTGTGAAAATAAACATTTCTTCTTCTTCTTCTTCTTCTTCTTCTTCTTCTTCTTCTTCTTCTTCTTCTTTTTTTTTTTTTTTCTTCTTCTTCTTCTTCTTCTTCTTCTTCTTCTTCTTCTTCTGAAATCTTCTTCTTTCTCTTCTTGAAATCTTCTTCTTCTTCTTTGAAATCTTCTTTGAAATCTTCTTCTTCATTCTTCTTCTTCTCTGGTCTACTTCTTCGTCCTTCTTCTTTCATTCTTTTCCTTTTTCTTCTTCTTCTTTCATTCTGTGGCCTTCTTTCATTCTTCTTCTTTTAAACCATCTTCCTGTTCTTTCATTTTTCTCTTTCTTCTTCTTATTTCATTTTTTCTTTCTTTCTTCTTCCTCTTCTTTTTCTTCTTCTTGTAAGATCAGTGTCATTTCATCTTTTTTTTCTTTTTTTGTGTTTCTTTTTTCTGATTTTTTTCCTGAGTTTTATTTTCTTGCTTTTTTCTGTTGGGGTGATGGGTGTGTGTCTGTTGGGTAAGTATGGATATTTGTTTCTTTTTCAGGTGCCTCACTGTCGACGTGCACCCCCCCCCTTCATCTGTCTGTCTGTCTGTCTGTCTGTTGTTCTTCATTTCGTCTTCAACAAGCTTCATTAGTTCGAGATTCTTAGGATTATCCCGAACACCTTTTAAACATGCGACCGCGCCGAGAATAACATTACCTTAGAGTTGATTATTTATTTGACTTCTACTGCGCATGCGTGCAGAACACCACTCCCCCATGCACACCCTCACACACGCACACATTCTCTCTTCATCTCTCTTTTATCTATCTATCTTTCTACTCTCTCTCTCTCTCTCTCTCTCTCTCTCTCTCTATTAATTGTAATTATCATTCCTCCCCATTACTATCTATGTTCTCTTTTAACACACACACACACACAAACACAGACACACACAATACACCCCATTTCTGTTTCTCTTTCTCTCTCTCTCTCTCTCTCTCTCTCTCTCTCTCTCTCTCTCTCAGTCCTGGCACGCACACACACAATAAACCCTCTCTCTCTCTCTCTCTCATTCTATATATCTCTCTCTCTTTCAGCCATGCCACGCACACACACATATACACACACACACACACTCTCTCTCTCTCTCTCTCTCTCTCTCTCTCTCTCTATCTATCTATCTCTTCCAGTTTTTCTCTTCCCTTCTCTCTCTCTATCTCTCTCTCCACCCTGGCACGTATTCTCTCTCTATCTCTCTTCTTCCAGTTTTTCTTTTCCCTTCTCTCTCTCCTCTCTCTCCCCTCTCTCTCTCTCTCTCTCTCTCTCTCTCTCTCTCCTCTCTCTCTCTCTCTCTCTCACACACACACACACACACACACATAGAGTACCGAGCATCCATCCATGCGTAAGGTTTCATCATATATGTGCATAGATTATGTAGACACAACTAGGAATCCCACAATTGAAACAGGGGGGGTGAGGTGTGTTGAGGATGGGGATTTGACGCTTCTACAATGAGATGCCAGTCTTCATTCCTCGTGAAAATGTCTGGTGAGAGACAGAGAAATTCAAGGAGTTTTTCTCTCTGATCTCTCCAGTCTCGCCGAGAACAAGACAATGGTCAAAATCACTGAAGAAAGCTCACTAGCATATAGCCTTTTCTGCACTTACTTAGGCTAGATGGGGGCACGTGGTGTAGGGGTAAATTGCAGGGCAGACTGGGCTCTTTAACCTTGATTAGGCAAACTCTGAATTCAAACCTGCTCACTACTAGAATAGACTCAGGCCTACTTAGTGATCTATTTCACTGGGCTCTTTAACATTGGTTAGGCAAACAGTCTAGGAGAAAGTAAACCCTGAATACAAACCTGTTAAATTCTACTTTTAAAAAAATTGAATTAAAAAGTGGAACCCGGATCGACTGCTTGGAAGGCAACCACGCTGTTTTACCACCGACGCCTGGTTACTTCTCTACCTTTGATCTTGTGTCACATCCTGCTCGTTCGGAGGGGTTGGTAAATATATACTTAGGCTGGTCGAAGCTCCAGAATTGAAAATTCACCACTAGGTATAGTTTAATGTAATTCCCAGGACATGCAGACCCTCAGCCACCGTCTTCTAGCACATATATGATAAAAGGATTGAGGATTTGTCATAATGGCAATAGGGTTGGGACAATCATATAGGTGCTAGGGATTTTTTTATTGAAATGATCAAGACATCTTCATCATCAAGTCATGCTGACTGCATTGATTCTCATGATTCCCTCACACTAACCATCCCTATATGTTATCGCTCCTAACAACTCCTTTGCACGGTATGTACAAGGAATGTGAATCCCCCAACCGCAAGCATGAAATAACCCTAGACCGATTGAAAGACCGTTAAAATCAATTAATATATCTGAAGCCACGTGACCTTGTGCTAATAAAGTGATTACGCATAGAGCAGTAAATAGCAAGTTCTAGTAGAGGGAATTCGATTTTCACTCAGCGCCCTTTTGGGGTAACCTTGTGCCAGACTGATTTTTTGTTTTAGTTATGCTACACTTGTAGCACATTTTCACTATTCCTTTTCTTTTAAAATTTAAATGGTAAAATGATTATATGTTTATATACAGATGGTGTACCTCGATCAATTTATTGCCCAGCTCCGCTGTCCCGTGAGATGAAAAAGGTTGAAAAACTCTGCTCTATAGAATAAATATACAAATGGGCCGGTTTAGCGCAGTCGATAGTGCATCCACCTAGGCACTACAAGGTTGCGGGTTCGATACAGGCCATCGAAAACTCAGCACATGAGTAACACTGATTGCATCTGTGCGGTAAAGTAGGAGCTAATGTTAGGTTTAGCGCTCCACCTCAGACACAAAAAAATCTACCTTTAGAAATAAAATGACGTTGTTTTCTTTTACACTTCTAGCAAATGTTCACTATTTACTTTTCTTTTAAAATTTAAAATGATAAAATAATTATATGTTTATATACAGATGGTGTACCTCGATCAATTTATTGCTCAGCTCATTGTCCCGTGAGATGAAAAAGGTTGAAAAAACTCTAGATGCCCACTTTCTTTGTGTCCATGTATTTAACCAATCATTGTATCAATCCTACCCCGACCAAGTCAAAAATAGGAGTTGTGAAGATGATTTATTAATATTTTTAAAAATTTGTCAACATTTAAAACGTTTTGATTGTTAAATATCTCTATATTAATACTCTTGTTCCTTGAATGTATAACAGTTTTTAGTATTGTCATATTTCTTCGTGTGGTTTAAGACACACATGTCTGCCATCTATTAATAATGGAGATTGTCTGTATTTCTGTCTGTAACAAAAACTACGTCTTAGCTCTACGTCACAGCTTACGTCACAATATTCTTATGCTATATACCACCAAATTTGAGTAAGCAATTTTTAAGATTGTTTTTTTTACTCTCGTCCTTTTTTTTTTTTTTTTTACAGTAACAAGAAGTTAACGAAAAAGTTTACAAAAAATAAATACCTACGATTTTGTATAAAATTGATGTGGAAAATATTCAAAATAATTGTTTGATTATTACATGCATGCAACATTTTATTTGAGAGGGACGGGGCTCAGTTTTCATTTCAAATTGTTTTGTTTTTACTCCTTTAATAAATATGAGGATTTTGCTTACTTATGATACAAACCCTCTGACATTGAATTTTTAACTCCCACTCACTCAAGCAATGTCTTTCAAAAATCTATTTTTACATCGCCTGGAGGGTGTTTTTTATTTTGCTAGTATGTATAATGTTTTATAAGAATTTAATATACATTAGTAGATCATGTAACATTTTAAGATGATGCAAGCCTTTTTTATATTCTTTCTGATTTCCAATTCAATGAGAATAAAAAAACAAACATTAAACTAAAAGAATTACATAAAACCCTCCTCCAGAGAGGCTACCCCATAACACTAATTAACAAGGGATTCGAATTATCGGAAAAATACCATTAGAACAATTAAGAACCCCTAAAAAGCATAACAACGAACTTAGCATATGTCTCAACATATAACAAAAACAACCCGGAAATTTTCACAAATATACTACACCAACTCGAAAACAATGATAAAAATTAAAAACGTGTTAAACACAATAAAAAATAATTAAAAGTTTAAAGACACGTCAAAAAAATCTAAAACAAATATTAACTTCATCCTAATTTGGGATACAAACTACACAGGGTGTCTCAAAATTCGGAAACAGAAGATGTGGGGTATGTAATATAATCATAGAAGGAACCACCTATACATTCAAAAACCCTCACACAATATTCAAAATAAATAGATATCTTGACTGCACCTCAAAAAAAGTAATTTACATATTAGAATGCACAAACTGAAAGAAAATATACATTGGATAAACTGCATCTAATGGTGAAGTTCCAATTGTGAAGCTCTGGGATGAGTGAACTATCCCTTCATCGCCATCTACAGAGGACTGTTCATGTATGAAGTCACCCTGGCGCAACACCATGAAGCTTAGAGGTCTAGAAGAAAGCAGCGGCAACAAAGCACCGGCACATCAACATCTTCAGGGGCAGCCTTCAAATGCGACATCTGTGGTCGAGAATGTTTTTCAAACATCGGACTTCACAGCCACAGGAGGCGCTGTAACTTAAAGGGCGCAAAAAACTTTATTATAGTCTTTCCAGACTGAAATGCCAATAAAATAAATATACTTATTTGGAAGTGCGTGGTGTAATGGGTAAAGTCATGGGAAATCGACTCGTCGTCCCGAGTTCAAATCCTGGACGTGGTAATTGCATTTCACTTAGCGCTAATACCATTGGGAAAGGTATTAAACCTACACTCCCTCCAGTTATGGATAAATAGTAGGGCAGACTGGGCTCTTTAACCTTGGTTAGGCAACCGGTCTAGGAGAAGGAAAACTCCGAATTCAAACCTTTTGAACTCCGCTTAAGAAATTGACCTTGTGTCACATCCTACTCGTGCAGGTGGGGGGGTAAATATGTATATATACTTATTTTCATACTTTCTTTTCTTTGTTATTTATTCATCATATCATTATTTTCCATTTCTTTTTCTTTTTCCTCGTCTTCTTCCTAATTTCTTTCTTCTTCTTACTGGCTGGTTGATTGGATTTTAAGGTGTGTCAACCTTTGTTGGGTCATTTTATGCCATAATCGTTTTGATCTATTTATGTATTTTGTTCTATTTAACCCATAGATAGGACCCTAACAAGTACTACCACTTCGGGTCATAGTGGACCTGGGAGTAATGACGATAAAAAGATACTCCGCATTCCCCTGAGCCACAGAATTGAAACGTCACTACAAAATGTTAAGGGCCGGGTTAGTTCAGTCGGTAATGCGTTCGTCTAGAAACCACAATGTTCCTAGTTCGATAGCGGTCCTCGCCAACTCAGCGAATGAGTAGCACAGGAATCTGTGCGGTAAAGTAAGAAGTTGATGGTAGGTGTGTCGCTCCACCTCAGATGCAAAATCTCCCTGGACTAGAGCTATTAAAAAGGAGACCATATGACCTTTAGGCACCCCTTTTTGATCTCGATTAAGAAAGGACATTCATTTACATTCAATATATGGTTGTTTTAACAGACGATTTTTAGATTTATAAAACTAATCATCAAATATAATAAAATTATAAAACTATGTCCTAACCCTAACCCTAAACCTAACCCTAAACCTAAACCGGAACCAACAACTGGATATTGATGGTGTAACAGAAAAACATGTCATTTGTAAATCAAGATCAAAAAGGGGTGTCTAAAGGTAATATGGTCCGAAAAGGGCTACCTCGCTGATTGATATATATTGATATATATATATTATATATTTGATATATATATATATATTAAATATATATATATGATATGTATATATATATATATATATATATATATAATATATATATATATATATATATATATATATATATATATATATATATATATATATATATATATATATGTGTATATATTTGATATGCATATATACATATGATATATATATATTTTATATGCAATATATATATATATTATATATATATATATATATATATATATTTATATGCATATATAACATAACATAACAATAGCATAATCTTTACAGATCATTACCGCCCTCACAATCCCACAACTCCACCACCAGAACCCTTCCTTGCATGAGCCCTCAAATGACTCATCAAACCTGCTGCAGATCCACAAAGTTTGATGCAAATATGACATTGAAAGGACTTCCTTCCCTTTGAATAAGATGATTCAGATGAATCAGATGATAAATTTGATGATTATGCACCACCCTATGCCTCTTAAGACCAGAGCCGACTTACAGACCTTTGCCACAGATAGCACAAGACGCATTGTTTTTAGGCCACCCCGATGATTTTTCTTACCAAATGCAGGACACTCGTCTCGTAGATTCCCAATTCCAGAGAGTTAACCCTCTTAAGTCAGCACCTGTCGGCATTGTCTAAAGAAAGCAAAGGGTCGGGGCTTTAATGCCCGGCACGCGAGGTGTTTCCATTAGTTGGAAATGCCGATAGGGACTGTCCAATTTTAGAATCTGCTTTTTAGAGACTCACATCCTTGAGGTCCCCGCATTTCACAGACCCTTTTGTTACATCCCCACACCACTAAGTTTTCGGGTTAGGGTTAAACAAATAGCTTTGTAAATAATGACAGCTGTGGTTAGATAAATCCTCACTGACTGTCGTATTACTGTAGTCGTGTTTCGGTTTAGCTCAGTCGGGAGAGCGTTCGTCTAGAAACCACAAGGTTCCTAGTTCGATACCGGTCCTCGCCAACTCAGAGTATGAGTAGCACAGGATCTGTGCGGTAAAGTAAGGAGCTGATGGTAGGTGTGGCGCTCCACCTCAACGCAAAAACAATCTCCTTGGACTAGCGCTATTGACAAGGAGGACCATATGACTTTCAGGCACCCCATTTTGATCTCAATTAAGAAAGGACATTTATTTACACCGTCAATATCCGGTTGTTTTAACAGACGATTTTTAGATTTAAAAAAAATTATGAATCTAACTTCTAACCCTAACCCTAAACCATAACCCTAACCCTAACCCTTAACCCTAACCCCTAACCAACAACCTGATATTGACGGTGTAAATGAAAAACATGTCCTTTCTAAATCGAGATAAAAAGGGGTGCCTAAAGATAACATGGTCGGAAAAGGGGATAGACTCTCTCGCTGATTGATTTTACTTACCAAATGCAGTTTAACGTCCCACCGAGGACACTCGTCTCATAGATTCCCAATTCCAGAGGGTTAACCCTCTTAAGTCAGCACCTTTTTTTTAAAGATTTAAAAAAAAGTTTTCTGTGGTTAGATAAATCCTCGCTGACTGTCGTATTACTGTAGTCGTGTTTAATACATTTATATATATTTACCAACCCCTCCACACGAGTAGGATGTGACACAGGGTCAATTTCTTAAGCGGAGTTTAACTGGTTTGAATTCAGTTTTCCTTTTCCTAGTCTGGTTACCTAGCCAGTCTGTCCTGCTATTTACCCATGGCTGGAGGGAGAATTGGATTCATAGCTTTCCTAAGGGTATTAGTTCCATGTGAAATGCAAACAGCTTCCTCCAGGAATTGAACTCGGGTTGACGAATGCATTTCCTACGACTCTAACCATTACGCTACGCTTTTCCATTTTAATACGTTTATAGAGGTTGCCATTAAGAAAATACCACAAAAATATGCAACAATAAACCAGATACCGAATCAAAGATATTTATTTATTTAATGCAAACAATATAAAAGATCTATTTAAAAATATCAACTTAGAAGACATTCTGTCCTTTTTGGAGAAAATAAAATTATACCATAGAATATAGATATGAACTTAATCAATACCATACAACATGATCCCTAATAGTGCTAATAAATTGTTAAAACCAATTACTACAAAAGTATAAATATAAATACACGGCAAATACTACTTCCTAACCGTAAGGCTTGACATAACCCCAGAGGGGTTGATATGCCGTTAAAACCAACCATCGAATCAAAGACTTGTGTACATATAATACCATCGTTATTTATAAATGGTTTGTGTTATATTTTGGCATATGGGAATTTATGAAAAGAGAATACAGGGTGTAGGTTTCGAATTCAGTGGATGTGCGAGCCTAAGCGAAGAATGGATGCCAGTGAAAAATCCGGCAGAAGTTAGGGGTTGTTTTTTTTCATTCTTTATTTATTTTATTTTAATTTTTGTGTTTGTGTGTGTGTTTTTTTTTTTTGTTTTTTTTTTTGTGTGTTTTTTTTTTTTTTCGTTTCGACGTCAATTTTGAGAGAATGTTTCCAGCTGTTTCACCAAAAGGAATCTCTGCTATTCTGTCAACTTACATTTGGAATGTTTTGCAGAGGAATATTTCTGGTCTTATGTTCTTTATATATATATATTATATATATATATAATATATAATAATATATATATGTATGTATATATATATATATATATATATATATGTATATATGTATGTGTGTGTGTGTGTGTGAGAGAGTGTCTATGTTTGTGAGAGTGTAAGAATTTACATATATCTCTATATATGTGTATGTGTGTAAGAACGTGTGTATATAGTTAATTACTAAGCATAGCTAAGATGTGGCACAAAGCCAGAAGTATGTGACACCCAGTGAGAATAGAACTCGCTAACAATGGTCTGTTAATCCAGCTTGCTAACCATTACACCACGTGAGCGTAGCTTAGATGCAGAACAAAGCCAGAAGTATGGGGCACCCAATGAGAATCGAACTCATTAATTATGGTCTGCGAATCGAGCTGGCTAACCACTACACCACGTGACCTCCCGAGATAATTACTAAGCGTAACTTAGATGTGGCACAAGACCAGAAGTATGGGGCACCCAGTGAGAAAGATACGTGTATATGTGTGTGTGTTCATATGTATATGAATGTACACACATATATATATAAATATATATATATATATTATATATATGTGTGTGTGTGTGTGTGTGTGTGTGTTTAAGTGTGTATGTTTATAAGAGTGTAAATTTGCATATATCTTTATATATGTATATGTATGTAAAAATGTGTATATATACGTGTTTGGTTTGTTTGGTCTGTTTGGTTTTACGGCATATCAACCTCGGTGGGTCATTTAATGCCGACAAAGTTGTGAAATAAATTACTTCTTAATGCATAATACAATTTTGTTTATAAACTCTTGTTTTTCTATTTAACCCATAGATGGGATATATATGTGTGTGTTCTTACGTATATGAATATATATATATATATATATATATATATGTGTGTGTGTGTGTGTGTGTGTGTGTGTGTGTTCCTGTGTATATATGTTTGCAGAAGAATATTTTCTGTCTTATGTTCTTTATACACACACACACACACACACACACACACACAACACACACATATATATATATATATATATATATATATATAATGAGAAGTAAACAAACAATGTGTTTTGATATGGCTTTTAGCCGACAATTTGGGAGAATATGTGCTTAATTGAAGTCGTACCTAAATTTGAAAATTAATTAATTGATAATTAATGAATTAGGCGGGCATACCTATTCAAATGTAAGGCTAAACAAATCGAGAAAAAGGAATCTCTGTAGGTACATTTCAGCCCATTAGGCCTCATCAGCAGAGCTATAGACAGAAAGACTGCTTTGTATGTGATTCGAACCTTGAATGTCAAGCTGAGAGGCGAGGGACTCTAACCATTACACCAGCTGGTTTATCCCAGATTTTTCCTTTGTTTTGAACCAACTCAACCTATGTTTACAATTCAAGATTGATTCATTTCTTTTATTTTATATAATAGAATCATATGTGTGCTTGGTCTGATGACCACACAGGCGAAAAACTGACAATCCTAGTCCTGATGAGCAAATAAGCGAAACAATTGGTATATCTAACTCATTAGGATTAATATCATATATATATATATATATATATGAAATAAATATTTTTTAGAAAAAAAAAACAATAAATGATGTTATAATTCGCTGACATAAATCTGTTTCGACCTTTTATTAAAGCGGTCTTCATCAAGAGCGAAATGTTTGTGATAGAAAGACGGTGTGAGTAAACCGTTACAAACAAAGGGGTACAAACGAACGTTCAAGTTCGGAGCCGGATTTTTTTTTTTTAATTTTGAAAATGCATATTCTGTTTTAAAAATTAAATAAATTTTATTTTTATAAAAAACAGAAGCATTATAATCCACAAAGAAAACTCAAAAGAATTTGATGTAAATATGTATAAAAGAATGTATACAAAGTATCAAAAAGTTCATGATTCCAGCCACTGCAGACCATTTTTCTAAAAATATTTATTTCATACTGTCGGATTCACTTCCATTCACTTTTCATACTGTCTTTTTGAAAAAACAAAATATCTGGATTTTTACATCTCAGAGGCTAATATGATCTACAACATACGGATTTGTCAACATTACAAATTCTTGAAACTTTCCATCTTTCTTCAATTGTGCTGTGGACTTTTAACTTACATCATGAACATTTTTTATACTTTTTTTAATACACTTTTTATATATCTTTACTTCAAACTCTTTTGAGTGTGTCTTATGGATTATAATGCTTCTGATTTTTAAAAATAAAATTATTTTATTTTTAACACAGAATACGCATTTTTTTTAAATTCCAGCATCGAACACCAGCGTTCGTTTGTACCCCTCCTATTTAACGATTATGTTATTCCGTCTTTCCGTCATATGTTGCTCTTGATGAAGACCGCTTTATTAAAAGGTCGAAACAGATTCTGTCAGCAGACTAATAACATCATTTGTTTTTTCTAAACATGTTAAATTCATACTGTCAGATTCACTTCCATTGACTTCCATATATATATATTTATTTACGCATATTGCCTTCGAATTTTATTATTTTATAATATAATATATATATATATATATATATAATATAAATTTGTGGAAAAAGTGACTTACAGGTGAAAATGGTCAACCGTTTATCGTGAAAAAACACACACGTGAAATCGACTGCAATTAATCAATATCTTGATTAATCCAGTGTATTTAACCCTGAAGATCCTTATGGTGAAGCCCGAGTAGGTTATTACCGTGTACCTTTTATATATATATATATATATATATATATATATATATATATATATATTATATATATATTTAGTTTACTATATTTATAAATAAGTATCGGTGTTAGAAATATATATATATATATATATATATATATATATATATATATATATATATATATATATATCTTTGCTTTCTGAGACGTTCTCAGATGAACAGAATTCTAAAACATCAGCAAGTCAAAATCTGACAACGCAAAACCAATATTGTCTCGTGTTTCACATTACGGACCAATGCTTTTCTCCTCTTCATCTTTCCTGGGCAACAACAACAAAAAAATAATAATAAAGATACTCAGGCCTAACATGAAAACCTGGCAATATGAAAAGAAGGCACTCCTCCTCCCTCGCCGGACGATTTCACTGAAGTTGCAAAAAACAGGCGCAGTACTGCCTCCTCCTTATCCACCACCGACCCCCACCGGCATGCCCCCGCACAAAAGCGTAGATTTTCAACACATAGACATGAGTGTGCAGTCGGGTGCAAGAGAAATCGTATTGCCATACACCCGTAAGTAAAAGACATTTGGGTTTCGTTTTTGGTAAAGAACAACCTCAGCTATTTAGTTTTTACCTGGCTAGTGTTTAGTTTAGCATATTTTGAGAGATTTGTTTGTTTTTTTTTTTTTCTTTTTTGTTGTTGTTTTTAATTTTGTTGTTAAGTGTCTGGTTGGGTCTGTGATGGTCATTGAATTGTGTAAAATATGCGATGTCTACGTGAAGGGAGAAAAGAAAAGAAGAAGAAAGACGAACGCGTGCCTAGAATGTTGAATTAGGAAAGAGGGTTATATAGAGACGATGGGATGGAAATGTATATGAATAGAAATGTGGTTGAACAGCAAAGAAAGAAAGAAAGGAAGAAAGGAAGGAAGAGAAGACAACCAATGAATTGAAGAAGAAAGAAGAAGAAGAAGAAGAAGAAGAAGAGAGAAGAAGAAGAAGAAGAAGAAGAAGAAGAAGAAGAAGAAGAAGAAGAAGAAGAAGAAGAAGAAGAGAAAAAGATAAATGTATTGAAAAGAAGAAGGATGGAAGGGGAGGAGGAAAGATATAGAAAAAGCGAAGAAGGAAAGAAGAAAAAGTAGAAGATAGAGGAGGAGGAAGAAGATGAGAGGAAAAAGAAGAAGAAGAAGAAGAAGAAGAAGAAGAAGAAGAAGAACAACAACAACAACAACACAAAAAGAAAAAGAAGAAAAAATAAATTGAAATATGGTTGTATAAAAGAATAATGAGAAGAAATGTGGCTATGTAGAAGAATAAAAGAAGAAGAAGAAGAAGAAGAAGAAGAAGAAGAAGAAGAAGAAGAAAAGAAAGAAGAAGAAGAAGAAGAAGAAGAAGAAGAAGAAGAAGAAGAAGAACAAAAGAAGAAGAAGAAGAAGAAGAAGAAGAAGAAGAAGAAGAAGAAGAAAGAAGAAGAAGAAGAAGAAGAAGAAGAAGAAGTCAACAAAAGGAATAAAATGAATAAAGACAGCCAAAAAGAAGAAGAGTCTTGAGTGTAATGGGCCGAAAAAAGATTAAAAAAAGAAAAGAAAAAAAAAATTTCCTGGCAGATGAAATGAGAGAGAAGAAAAAAAACAACAACAACAACAACAACACAATCAGCAATGACATTCCGTTGCGACGAAAACTGTCACTAAACTTTGTTGTACAATACAAATTTTTGTCACTCTATGCAATTCTTCGACGTTTCTTCTTCTTCTTCTTCTTCTTCTTCTTCTTCTTCTTCTTCTTCTTCTTAAAGCACGTGAGATGCGCCAAAAAGACGCACAGGAGTGCGGCGGGCGATTGGGTGTGTGTGTGTGTGGGGGGTTATCTCCGACTGAAGACATTCCTTTCGTACGGAAGATCAAAAGCATCAATTTTTCTTTCTCTTGAAGATGCTTATTTAGTTTTGATCAGTTTTTTTTGTTTGTTTGTTTGTTGATTTTTTTTTTTTTTTTTTTGCTTTTAGGGTTTTCCTTCATTTTTTTTTCTTTTTCTTTTTTTTCTTTCTTTTTTTTTTTTTCTTTTTTTTCTTTTTTTTTTTTCTTTTTTCTTTTTTTTTTTTTTCTTTTTTCTTAATTATTCCATATCTGTCCTTAGAAATGGACAAGGTAATTATGCCAACAAAGATATGAGGTGTACGCAGAATTACACTCATGCACATACTCCGATATATACTCATAAACATACACAATATATATATATATATATATATATATATATATATATATATATATATATATATAAATAAAGGGAATGACATACCGGTAAGTTAATCCCAATACTTGTTGATTAAACCGGATAAGTCAGCGTTATAACAAATATAAAGTGCTCAGTACGTAAGTAGAGCGGATTTATATTATAGTGTGTACAGAATAACCTACTCAAGTTTACCATAAGGATCTTCAGGGTAAAATCCACTGATTTAACCAAGATATTGATTAATTACATATCAATATCTTGATTAATTCAGTGGATTTAACCCTGAAGATCCTTTCAGATGATGAAACTCGAGTAGGTTACTTTCATTGTACACTTTGTATTTGTGCTGTGCGTAGTGGTAAGTATATATATATAATATATGTATATATATAAATGAGAGAGAGAGAGAGAGGGGTGAGAGAGAGAGAGAGGAGAGATAGATAGATAGATAGATAGATAGATTGGTAATTTTTGAGATAATTTAAAGGAAAATAAAGTGTCAGTACAAATGTAAGAGATTTTTAAATGTTTATATATATATATATATATATATATATATATATATATATATATATATTACTTAACTAATTATACATTATTTACAACATTTCATATTAGAAGAAAGAAAGAAAGAAGAAAGAAAGAAGAAAAAAAAGAAAGAAAGAAAGAAGAAAGAAGAAGGTATAAAAGAAGAAAGAAAGAAAGAAGAAAGTGAAAGTAAGAAGAAAGGATGTAAGGAAGAATGAAAAAGAGGAAAGAAAGAAGTAAATAAATAAATAAGAATGAAAAAAAGCAAGAAGAATATCAGAAGAAAGAAAGAAGAAAAAGAAAGAAAAACGAAAGAAACAAAACAGAGAAGCAAATAAAAGCAAGAGAGAAATAAAACTGTTGTAGAGGAATTAACACCCCTACACGATGGACTGGTCCATGGCCTATAACAGTCGACGTAACAGTGATAGAAAGGGAAAATTATATTCGGACAAAATCACTGCGTTTAACTACACACATTTGACCCTCCTCATTATTGTAAGTTTGTCTTTGTGAATTGTTCTATTTCTTGTTTTATGTAATAAGTATCTGTTAGCACCAGATACAAGTGCTGAATAAAATATTTGACTACACACATTTGACCCTCCTCATTCTTGTAAGTTTGTCTTTGTGTAAATTAATACACTTCTTGTTTTTATGTAATAAGTATGTTAGCACCAGATACAAGTGCTGAATAAAATATTTATCACGCACACTATTTCTCTGTGTATCTTTTACCACATAAACAATACAGCAAAAATAATGAACGAATAAATAAATGAATGAAAGAAGAAAAATGAAAAAAGAAGAAGAAAAAGGAAGGAAAAATATCAATATCCGAAATCTTCTTCAGTACAACATATGTAAAAATGAAAGTGTAGTGGCCTATTGTCGGTATCAGCTGAACAACGAGGGAGTCTACCACCTTTTCCTGACCTGGGATATTATTTTTGCTGAGATGGATCGTCAGCTTACAAATGCTTTACAGCACTGATCAGATTAACTAAACTATGATACTCATACACTGAGTAGGCGAGGGCCGGTATCGAAACCGGAACCTTGCGATTACGTAGTGGACTTTTATACTTTTACTGTAACCAGTGATTTTCTCTCTCTCTCTCTCTCTCTCTCTCTCTCTCTCCCTCTCTCTCCCCCTCTCTCTCTCTCTCTCTCTCTCCCCGACATGTCAGCTGGGGCGTTAGAATACACCGACTGCACCTCTGCAGAGGGGTAAGACTCTCCCAAATGGGGCCACATGTTGGCCGTGGGTGGCGACCCGTGATGTTTAAGGATAGAAACCGGGTGGTTGAGCAGTCCATGACACACAATATTCGACGTTGTTCCTTTCTTTGGCTTGACAGGTGGTCAGAGAGGCTCCCTCCGATGAATCGGCTGATCATGCCAAGCCCTAGAACGTATATGATTGCCTCAACCCTATTGCCCTTATGGCAAGCCCCAACACTTTTTATCATATGGGTGCTAGAAGGCGATGACTGAGAGTCTTCATGTCCTGGGAATTACGATAAATTCTATCTGATTGTGAGGTTCCAGTTCTGGAGGTCTGGGGAATATAGAGCACCCCTTCATCACCATTGCTCCCTGGTCCACTCTGAACCGGAGTGGTAGTACCTGTTAGGGTCCCATCTATGGGTTATATAGAAAAACATGAGTTTAAAAACAAAATTATTATTCATTAAGAATGAATTAATTTCAAAACTTTGTCGGCATTAAATGACCCACTGAGGTTGATATGCCGTAAACCAAACCAAACTCTCTCTCTCTCTCTCTCTCTCTCGCCCCCCTCTCTCTCACCATCTCTGTCTGTCTGTCTGTCTGTCTGTCTCTCTCTCTCTCTCTCTCTTATTGTGATATTGGTCTGTATTTCCGTGCATAGAGTTTTGTAAAGATTTATGGATAAAACTGCTTTTTTTCCTTGATATTTCTTCAATTTCTTTTTCTTTTATTTTTCTTGAAGAAGTAAATGAAGAAGGACGAAAGAAATAACATAGGATCTAAGAAGAAAGAAAATGGAATAAATAATAAAGAAGAGTAAATGAAAGCAAGAAGAAAGAAAAAAAGAAAAGAAAGAAAGAAAGAAACAGAGAAGCAAATAAAGCAAGAAAAAAGTAAAATAAATGAACGAATGAATAAATAATGAAAGAAGGAAAAGGAAAAAAGAAGAAAAAAGAAGAAAAAGAGAAAAAAGGAGAAAAAACGTCAATATCCGAAATCTTCTTCGGTACAACATCTGTTAAAATTAAAAGCGATGATTTTTTTTTTCATTGGCATTTTTTTTTTTTTTTTCCTTTATTTTGAAGAAGTAAATGAAGAAGGACGAAAGAAATAACAAAAGATGTAAGAAAAAAGAAAATTGAATAATGAATAAAGAAGAATGAATGAAAGCAAGAAGAAAGAAAAACAGAAGAAGAAAAAAGAAGAAGGAAGAAAGAAAGAAAGAAGGAAGAAAGAAAGAAACAGAGCAGAAAATAAGAATGAATGAAAGCAAGAAGAAAGAAAAACAGAAGAAGAAAAAAGAAGAAGGAAAAAAGAAAGAAGGAAGAAAGAAAGAAAGAAGGAAGAAAGAAAGAATGAAAGAAAGAAAGAAAGAATGAAAGAAAGAAGGAAACAGAGAAGCAAATAAAGCGAAAAAGATGTAAAATAGATGAACAAATGAATAAATAATGAAAGAATGAAAATGAAAGAAAGAAAAAAAAAAGAAGAAAAAAGGAAGATATCCGAAATCTTATTCAGTGGACCATCTGGCAAAATGAAAAACGATGATTTTTTTTCACTGATTTTTTTCTTTTTTTTTTCTTTTTTTTTCGAAATTTTGTCTCTTTCTCTTTTATCGCGATATCTCCATTCTTCTGGAGATCTTTTGCTAGTCTTCACCACCTCCCTCCTTCACACCTACTTACAACCCACTCGACCCCCGCCCCCCGCGAGATACAGAGAATATTTTTGCAGTGTTTTTTTTTTTGTATGATGTCTTCGTTACTGCTCCTCTCTGATCATCGGGTCTCTTTAGTGACAAAAGTAGCCCGGCCCGGGGGGGGGGAGGGGGGTGAGAGAGAATCGGCCACATCGTCACATATCAACGTCTCTCTCTCTCTGTCTCTCTCTTGTCTCTCTCTATCAGAAGGAGCACCTGCTGGATGCGAATGTTATTTAGCCCGAGAAATATGACACGGCTGAGAGGGTTTTCATTTTTAGCTGGCGGGGATGGGGGGGTGAAGCAAGAGGGGTGCGGCTAGGTGGTGTTGGCGGTGTTGGTGGGGTTAATCGATAAGATGAAGTTTTCGCTATAAAAACCTTGGACAGGGAAAAATACAGGCTTGGTGATGAGGATAGGAATGAAGAAGAAGAAGAAGAAGAAGAAGAAGAAGAAGAAGAAGAAGAAGAAGAAGAAGAAGAAGAAGTGTCTTCAGTCTGAATAAGACACGAAGATGAATATATAAGAATGAAAGAAAAGGAAATATAAACGAATGAAAAAATGAGATATCCGGAATGTAAGAAAAATATTTTGGAAGATATGGTTGGCATTGCTGAGTTTATGACACGTAAACTCTTGCTGGGTTATCTAGAGCCGAAGATCGCCCTGCATTCTTCTTTCCAATACATTTTTATAGTAAACATCATTGTCCAATGCATTTTATAGTAAAAATCATTTCCAATGCATTTTTATAGTAAAAATCATTTCCAATGCATTTTTATAGTAAAAATCATTTCCAATGCAGTTTTATAGTAAACATCATTGTCCGGTGCATTTTATAGTAAAAATCATTTCCAATGCAGTTTTATAGTAAACATCATTGTCCGGTGCATTTTATAGTAAAAATCATTTCCAATACATTTTTATAGTAAAAATCATTTCCAATGCATTTCTATAGTAAAAATCATTTCCAATGCAGTTTTATAGTAAAAATCATTTCCAATGCAGTTTTATAGTAAAAATCATTTCCAATGCATTTCTATAGTAAAAATCATTTCCAATGCATTTTTATAGTAAAAATCATTTCCAATCCATTTTTATAGTAAAAATCATTTCCAATGCAGTTTTATAGTAAAAATCATTTCCAATGAATTTTTATAGTAAAAATCATTTCCAATGCATTTTTATAGTAAAATTCATTTCCAATGTATTTTCATAGTAAAAATCATTTCCAATGCATTTTTATAGTAAAAATCATTTCCAATGCATTTTTATAGTAAAAATCATTTCCAATGTATTTTTATAGTAAAAATCATTTCCAATGTATTTTTATAGTAAAACTCATTTCCAATGCATTTTTATAGTAAAGATCAATTTTACTATAAAATGCACTAGAAATTATTTTTCCTATAGAAATGCATCGGACAATGATGTTTACTACAAAAATGCATTGGAAATTATTTTTACTATAAAAATGTTTGGAAATTATTTTTACTATAAAAATGTTTCGAAATTAATTTTACTATAAAAATGCATTGCAATTAACTTTTTTTACTATAAAAATGCATTTGAAATTATATTTATTATAAAAATGCATTGGAAATGATTTTTACTATAAAAATGCATTGGAAATTATATTTACTATGAAAATGCATTGGAAATGATTTTACTATAAAAATGCATTGGAAATGATTTCTATGCATTTTATAGTAAAATCTTTACTATAAAAATGCATTGGAAATGAGTTGATTTTTACTATAAAAATACATTGGAAATGATTTTTACTATAAATGCATTGGAAATGATTTTTACTATAAAAATGCATTGGAAATGATTTTTACTATGAAAAACATTGAAATGATTTTTATAAAAATGCATTGGAAATGATTTTTACTATAAAATTCATTGGAAATGATTTTTACTATAAAACTGCATTGGAAATGATTTTTACTATAAAAATGGATTGGAAATGATTTTTACTATAAAAAATGCATTGGAATGATTTTTACTATAAATGCATTGGAAATGATTTTTACTATAAAATGCATTGGAAATGATTTTTACTATAAAATGCATTGGAAATGATTTTACTATAAAATGCATTGGAAATGATTTTTACTATAAAAATTGGAAATGATTTTTACTATAAAATGCACCGGACAATGATGTTTACTATAAAACTGCATTGGAAATGATTTTTACTATAAAATGCATTGGAAATGATTTTTACTATAAAAAATTGGAAATGATTTTTACTATAAAAAATGCATTGGAAATGATTTTACTATAAAATGCATTGGACAATGATGTTTACTATAAAATGTATTGGAAAGAAGAATGCAGGGCGATCTTCGGCTCTAGATAACCCAGCAAGAGTTTACGTGTCATAAACTCAGCAATGCCAACCATATCTTCCAAATATTTTTCTTACATTCCGGATATCTCATTTTTTCATTCGTTTATATTTCCTTTTCTTTCATTCTTATATATTCATCTTCGTGTCTTATTCAGACTGAAGACACTTCTTCTTCTTCTTCTTCTTCTTCTTCTCTCTTCTTCTTCTTCTTCTTCTTCTTCTTCTTCATTCCTATCCTCATCACCAAGCCTGTATTTTCCCTGTCCAAGGTTTTTATAGCGAAAACTTCATCTTATCGATTAACCCCACAACACCGCCAACACCACCTAGCCGCACCCCTCTTGCTTCACCCCCCCATCCCCGCCAGCTAAAAATGAAAACCCTCTCAGCCGTGTCATATTTCTCGGGCTAAATAACATTCGCATCCAGCAGGTGCTCCTTCTGATAGAGAGAGACAAGAGAGAGACAGAGAGAGAGAGACGTTGATATGTGACGATGTGGCCGATTCTCTCTCACCCCCCTCCCCCCCCCCGGGCCGGGCTACTTTTGTCACTAAAGAGACCCGATGATCAGAGAGGAGCAGTAACGAAGACATCATACAAAAAAAAAAACACTGCAAAAATATTCTCTGTATCTCGCGGGGGCGGGTCGAGGGTGTTTGTAAGTAGGTGTGAAGGAGGGAGGTGGTGAAGACTAGCAAAAGATCTCCAGAAGAATGGAGATATCGCGATAAAAGAGAAAGAGACAAAATTTCGAAAAAAAAAAGAAAAAAAAAGAAAAAATCAGTGAAAAAAAAAATCATCGTTTTTCATTTTGCCAGATGGTCCACTGAATAAGATTTCGGATATTCTTCCTTTTTTTCTTCTTTTTTTTTTTCTTTCATTTCATTCTTTCATTATTTATTCATTGTTCATCTATTTTACATCTTTTTCGCTTTATTTGCTTCTCTGTTTCCTTCTTTCTTTCATTCTTTCTTTCTTTCTTTCATTCTTTCTTTCTTCCTTCTTCTTTCTTTTCTTCCTTTTTCTTTTTCCTTCTTCTTTTTTCTTCTTCTGTTTTTCTTTCTTCTTGCTTTCATTCATTCTTATTTCTGCTCTGTTTCTTTCTTTCTTCTTTCTTTCTTTCTTCCTTCTTCTTTTTTCTTCTTCTGTTTTCTTTCTTCTTGCTTTCATTCATCTTCTTTATTCATTATTCAATTTTCTTTTTTCTTACATCTTTGTTATTTCTTTCGTCCTTCTTCATTTACTTCTTCAAAATAAAGGAAAAAAATAAAAAATGCCAATGAAAAAAAAATCATCGCTTTTAATTTTAACAGATGTTGTACCGAAGAAGATTTCGGATATTAACGTTTTTTTCTCCTTTTTTCTCTTTTCTTCTTTTTTCTTTTTTTTTCCTTCTTTCATTATTTATTCATTCGTTTATTTATTTTAACTTTTTTCTTGCTTTATTTGCTTCTCTGTTTCTTTCTTTCTTTCTTTCTTTTTTTCTTTCTTCTTGCTTTCATTTACTCTTCTTTATTATTTATTCCATTTTCTTTCTTCTTAGATCCTATGTTATTTCTTTCGTCCTTCTTCATTTACTTCTTCAAGAAAAATAAAAGAAAAAGAAATTGAAGAAATATCAAGGAAAAAAAGCAGTTTTATCCATAACATCTTTACAAAACTCTATGCACGGAAATGCAGACCAATATCACAATAAGAGAGAGAGAGAGAGAGAGACAGACAGACAGACAGACAGACAGAGATGGTGAGAGAGAGGGGGGCGGGAGAGATAGAGAGAGAGAGAGAGAGAGAGAGTTTGGTTTGGTTTACGGCATATCAACCTCAGTGGGTCATTTAATGCGACAAAGTTTTGAAAATTAATTCATTCTTAATGAATAATCAATTTTGTTTTTAAACTCATGTTTTTCTATATAACCCATAGATGGGACCCTAACAGGTACTACCACTCCGGTTCAGAGTGGACCAGGGAGCAATGGTGATGAAGGGGTGCTCTATATTCCCCAGACCTCCAGAACTGGAACCTCACAATCAGATAGAATTTATCGTAATTCCAGGACATGAAGACTCTCAGTCATCGCCTTCTAGCACCCATATGATAAAAAGTGTTGGGGCTTGCCATAAGGGCAATAGGGTTGAGGCAATCATATACGTTCTAGGGCTTGGCATGATCAGCCGATTCATCGGAGGAGAGAGAT
>CM042175.1:57008003-57030160 GCA_023376005.1 Doryteuthis pealeii | reverse complement strand
AGTATTCGATTTATAAAAATTATCTTCAGAGCTTGTTTTACTCCGGACTTAACAAGAGTGGAGACGAAAAATAATATGAATTCAAAACGAAACCATTGATTTGCAATCTCTGAAGAGGATTTTTATGAATCGAAATATTGTTCAATATTAACAATGAATATTGATATAAAAATATTTTCACTTTTTACAGCATATTGTGTTGTTTTCATATCCTTTCATCTCTCCTCTCTCTCTCTCTCTCTCTCTCTCTATATATATTATATATATATATATATAATATATATATATATGTGGTGTGTGTGTGTGTGCGCGCGCGCGCGTGTGTGTGTGTAAAATGGAATTTTATGTCCGTGTTTTGCAATAAATGTTTATTTTTCTTGCACCCATTATTTTACAATACTAAATATATTTTATTTATTTATTTTAATATTCACTTCACTGTGTATATTCTAAAAGTTTTTATTTTGTGAGAATGGTTAGTTTTAAAGTGGAGACTCGTTTTACAATTTAGACATAAATTGGATCCTCCTTTTATGACCGTAATTTTTTTTTTTTTGTCGACGATGATTAAATCTGACGTTTTTATTTTAGAGTACCAAAGACCCCCCCCCCAAAAAAAAGAAAAAAGAAAAGAATAACAACAACAAACGAACCCCCACTTTAAAACTAACCATTCTCACAAATAAAAACTTTAGAATATACACATTGAAGTGAATATTAAAATAAGAAAATATATTTAGTATTGTAAAATAACTGGTGCAAGAAAAATAAAACATTCATTGCAAAAACACGGACATAAAATGGGGGTTCAGTTTATTTTATGGTAGGAATTTACGAGGAAATAGTTAAGGATTACCGACACATTATCGATTTTGCGTATTAATTAAAGATTTACTCATAGACTATTATGAATAGAGAATTTGTGACGTAAGCTGTGACGTTGTTTTGGTTACAGACAGAAATATACACCCAATCTCCATTATTAATAGAGACTAGTAAAAAAAAGCCCTGCGGGCGGTGTAAAAGTTAATTTTTGAAAGATATTGCCTGAGGGAGATGGGAGTTAAAAATTCAATGTCAGAGAGTTTGTACTATAAGTAAATAAAATTATCAAATGGAGTAAAAAATAAAACAATCTGAAATAGAAACTTACTTCTAATAACTTTGGTTTGGTTTGGTTTGGTTTGTTTTGTTTTACGGCATATCAACCTCAGTGGGTCATTTAATGCCGATAAAGCTTTGAAATAAATCAATTCTTAATGGATAATACAATTTTTTTATAAATACATTTTTCTATTTAATCCATAGATGGGACCCTAACAGGTACTACCACTCCGGGTCAGAGTGGACCAGGGAGCAAGGGTGATGAAGGGGTGCTCCACATTCCCCAAACCTCCAAAACTAGAACCTCACCATCAGATAGAGTTTAACGTCATTCCCAGGACATGAAGACCTGCAGCCACCGCCTTCTAGCACCCATATGATAAAAAGGGGTTGGGGCTTGCCATAAGGCAATAGGGTTAGGAAAATCATATATAGGTGCTGGGCTTGACGTGACCAGCCGATTGATCGGAGGGGGCCTCTCCGACGCCCGTCTAGCCCAAGATAGGGCCAAAGTGGAGTGTTGCATGTCATGAACTGCTTATCCACCTGGGCTCTATCCTTAAGCATCACGGGTCGCCACCACGGCCAACAGGTGGCCCATTGGGGGAGTCTTACCCCTCTGCAGAGGTGCAGTCGGTGCATTCTAACGCCCCAGCCGACAGGGCGGTGATAACTTTTGATATAAATTAAAATAAAACAAATTGTATATAAATATATAATACGGGGCATGTATTTATTAAGACTTGTTAAAAAGAAAGAACCAAGCTCGTCTACGGTTGCATGCTCAATTCCTAAGTGTATTTATTGTATGTTATGACAATTTAGGATAATGTGACGTAAGCAGTCACGTAGTTTCGGTTACAGACAAATAGAGACCCAATCTCCATTATTAATAGATACTATATGACATTCGTGAAAATAACAGAGGGAACTAGAACCGAAAGAGACAACCCCAGTCAGCGAAGAGATGAAACCTGACACGATGCAAAGAACAGACGCCCGATAGAAGAATAAACAGACTCTCGAAGAAGATATGTATAGGGACCAGCTGGGTAATTCCTTGTCAAATCATCCAGAAAAAAGTAAAATTGTCACCCACTCCCTCCAATTTTTTTTGAGTAGGGAAACTCTCGAACTCATTTTACAAACAAAAGTAGATTACAAACAGTCTCCGTTTTTCGCGACCACCCACTCAGATTTAGATAGCTAAAAATCGATATAACTGCGTTAATTTTTGGAATTGGAAGCTCAAATTTTGGATTGTCTAACTTTAACATAATCCACATCTGGACAAAAATCAGAAAAATTGAACGCGTGGGTGATATGGCCTGGATGATTTAACTTGGATTTAACCAGCTAAAATTCGAAAGAAGAAAAAAAGGAAGGAAAAATGATTGGAAGAAATTAAGAAAGACTGAAATAATTTATCCAATTGGACATATGGCCTAGTGGATAAGATAGTTAGGTTAAAACAATTCTAAGTGACAGTTGTCTCTGGATTCCGGGTTCAATCCTGAGCAGCAGCAGTAACATAGAAACATAATTAACACAACTCCTACCCCAGCTATGGTTAGCGGAATGAGAACAGGATACCCCCGTGGACTGAATAAAGGGTTAGGTTCAAAGTTCCGTTTACGACAATAAGGTTCCCGAGTCCGAGAAGGTTCCCGAGTCCGAGAAGAAATACCTGAAGAAGGCCAGAGGGCATATCGGCCGAAACGTTGTACAAATAACAATAAAGATGGGGACAATAGTCCGAATAACGCAGATAATACTAATCATCAAGCCTCATCTCAAACATTCAGAGAAATAATTTATTATCGTTCCCAACAATACAGTAAAAAAGTGGATTGCTTCCACTTGTACAAATTTAATATATATATATATATATATATATATATATATATATAATATATATATTTACCAACGCCCCTGTACGAGGAGGAAGTGACACAAGGTCAATTTCTTTCAGGTTTGAATTCAGAGTTTTCCTAGTTGCCTAACCAAGTTTAAAAAGCCCAGTCTGCCCTATTATTTATCCATAGCTGGAGGGAGAGTAGGATGTTGCATTTTTGTCATATAAGGTGTGTGCCAGTTCCCCGCCTGTACTTATAGACTAGGCGAGATCATGTGGTCTATTCCTTAGCCAATCGCTGGCCATACTGCGTGGCTGATATATTACTTAAGCGCTGATTCTTTCTCAGTCTACTGGCAACCTTTCTACAAGGGAACCTAGGAATCTCTACCTGAGAGGATTACCAAAGGAACCAAATCGGAGGACTCTCTACCTAGAATCAACTGGCCAATTATGACCCTTAAAAACTTAAAATAGGATTCATACATTTGCCAAAGGTATTAGCGCTAAATGGAATGCAACTACCACATCTCGGATTTGAACTTAGGACGGCAAGTAAATGTTCCATGACTTTAATCATTAGAAATATAAATATAAATATTTATTTAGAGATAGATAGAATTGCAACCAAATTCATGAATATTATATATTACATCCATAAAAATTAGTATTACATTCATGAAAAATTTGTATATTACATTCACGAAAGGTAGTGTAATTACATTCATGAAAATTAGTATATTACATTTGTTAGTTGGAGCTCTCTAAGTAGTTAACTAACGAGAAGAGAGCCCCTTAAAGTTCAAAAAACAAGAAAAACAACAAAAATTTTTTTAATAATATTCAAATTAAATTAAATATCAATTTAATATGTGTAATATTTCAAATCACAAAAAAAAGAGATAGCAGCAAATACTGTAATAATAATTACTTTAAGCGCGGAAGACGATCTCTACATAATGTTATTTGAAATTATTAAGTGTTTCTTTTTAGTTTCTTTTTAAATGAGTATTTAGTTGGAGAATTTTGAATGTCCATGGGTTATGTATTCTATAGTTTTGCACCATGATAGCGAATTGATTTTATTCCATAAAGCTGACTATTGCACTGAACCATTAGACAACGGGCTTCCATAAATTACAAATTCTTATATATATTTACCGACCCTTCCGCACGAGCAGGATGTGACACAAGGTTAATTTCTTAAGCGGGGTTTAACAGTTTTGAATTCAGAGTTTTCCATCTCCTAGACCGGTTGCCTAACCAAGGTTAAAGAGCCCAGTCTGCCCTACTATTTACCCATAGCTGGAGGGAGATTAGAATTCATACCTTTCCCAAGGGTATTAGCGCTAAGTGAAATGCAATTACCACGTCCAGGATTTGAACTCAGGGCGACGAGTCCATTTCCTATGACTTTAACCATTACACCACTCGCTTTCTACGAATTACAAATTCTTATAAGCATACTATCATGCAGGCTTTTGTTAATTGCAAGTAAAAATGCAGAGTCAATGATATTAATTATGTTTTGAAATAGTAGGAGGTGCACTTTGTGTAACGGTTATTGTTGCAAGCAAATTGAAACCAGTGACCCGGGTTCAAATCCAGGACAATTTAAGGTGTGAAATGTAAAGAATAGCGAAAACTAGGGAATGAAAAATGAAAGAAAAAAAGAAAGAAATAATAAACAAATAAAAAAAATAAACGTAAGTAATAAAGTGCGAAAGAAATAAATGAATGAAAAAATGTTACATCTACTCGTGGGCCAATCACGTTTGTCTTTTCGATTTCACATGTTCCAATCATTAATTTTCACTTTCGCATGCAGTAATTACGTCATCAACATTCAACTATAAACGCCACTCAACTAACGGTAACGAACCTTTTTTCCACATATTTTTCTAATTCAACGTATACAAAACATCATTCATCTTTTATCCGAATAAATCCTTGTTTTCTTCTCATTTTCATAGTCCTGATGAAGATTTCCATTGTAAACCGAAATGTTCGAACATCGACTATAAATTTCCATCCATCATAACAGCCTGTGTTTGTTTCTAAATTTTCTCCACTTAGAAATGAAAATAAAAAGAATAAAAAAAGAAATGGAATGAATAAATAAATAAATTTTTAAAAAAAATGATTCGTTAGGGGTGAAAATTGCGAAAGAAAAAAATCACTAGGAAATTTATTTCATTCAATCAATGAAGAGGAGAACTTCAAAGAAAGAAAATACGGAATGAAGAAAGAAAGAAATAATAAATAAATAAAAGAGTCGTAAATGGTGAAAAGTGAGAAAGGAAGAAATTCTTCTTCTTCTTCTTCTTCTTCTTCTTCTTCTTCTTCTTCTTTCTTCTTCTTCTTCTTCTTCTTCTTCTTCTCTTCACCATTTTCGCCTACGCCTTCTCTCACTAATTTCTTCTTCTTCTTCTTCTTCTTCTTCTTCTTCTTCTTCTTCTTCTTCACTATTTCGCCTACTCCTCTCTCACTTATTTCTTCTTCTTCTTCTTCTTCTTCTTCTTCTTCTTCTTCTTCTCTTCTTCTTCTTTCTTCACTATTTTCGCCTACCTCCTTCTCTCATTTTCTTCTTTCTTCTTCTTCTTCTTCTTCTTCTTCTTCTTCACTATTTTCGCCTACCTCCTTCTCTCACTCATTTCTTCTTCTTCTTCTTCTTCTTCTTCTTCTTCTTCTTCTTCTTCTTCTTCTTCTTCTTCTTCTTCTTCTTCTTCTTCACCATTTTCGCCTACCCCCTTCTCTCACTTATTCTTCTTCTTCTTTTCTTCTTCTTCTTCTTCTTCTTCTTCTTCTTCTTCTTCTATTTTCGCCTACCTCCTTCTCTCACTTATTTCTTCTTCTTCTTCTTCTTCTTCTTCTTCTTCTTCTTCTTCTTCTATTTTCGCCTACCCCCTTCTCTCACTTATTTCTTCTTCTTCTTCTTCTTCTTCTTCTTCTTCTTCTTCTTCTTCTTCTTCTTCTACCCCCCTCTCTCACTCTTTTCCCCTCTCTTCTTCTTCTCTTCTCTTCTTCTTCTTCTTCTTCTTCTTCTTCACTATTTCGCCTACCCCCTTCTCTCACTAATTCTTCTTCTTCTTCTTCTTCTTCTTCTTCTTGCATGATCATTGCTTGACACAATGGCTATGAAAACGCCAAAAAAAGGCCAAAAAAAAAAGCCGAGTGTGTAATTCATACAATAACCCATTTTGCACAATTACACACACGCCACGGACTTAAATACACATTCCTAATTATACACGTGCCCACACACACACACGACTGCACAAGAACACACCCCAGAGAGGCAGGCGGCACACACGGGACACAGCGAAGAGGCGGGAACCCCGCTCTCACACTCACTAAGCCATACTCGCAGTCAGTTGCACACGAATGAAAGCCGAGTGAGCACACGTCACTGCGCATGTGCACGCATTGGCACACCCATAGAATCGTGCAAAGGAATAAAAAACAATCACCCCACAATTTCATCGCTAATCCACCCTACATCAACACCCGACAAAAATATATAAACGGGTGGGGGACAAGCAAAATGACCCGCCCATACTCTATCAATTTGCTAGAGTTAAACAAAAATTGATACAAACCCCTAATTTTGTTTTGTTTTATTTGTCTAAGTTTTTGATATGTACTAGCAAGACCTGTGGATATACCACAGTATTATAATCTAATTACTACAAGGTTTGTTATATTTAATTAAGAGCTATTACGAAATAGTTCAATATGTAAAAATTATGATAATCTTGATTTAACTCTCTCTACTAGCAGGACCTGTGAATATATCGCAGTATGATAATTTAATTACTACACGGTTTGTTATATTTAATTAAGAGCTATTGCGAAATAGTTCAATATGTAAACATATAATAATCTTGATTTAGCTATTTACTAGCAAGACCTGTGAATATATCACAGTATGATGATTTGATTATTACAGCGTTTGATATGTTTTTTCAAGAGCTATTGCTAAATAGTTCAATATGTAAAAAGTAAGATAATCTTGTTTTGACTCTCTCTACTAGCAGGACCTGTCTATATACCACATTATGATAATTTAATTACTACACCGTTTAATATGTTTACTTGAGAGCTATTGCTAAATAGTTCAATATGTAAAAAGTATAATAATCATGATTTTACTCTCTCTACTAGCAGGACATGTGAATATATCACAGTATGATGATTTGATTGTTACAGCATTTGATAAGTTTACTTAAGAGCTATTGCGAAATAGTTCAATATGTAAAAAATATAATAATATTTATTTGACTCTCTCTACTAGCGGCACCTTGGAATATATCCCAGTGATAATTTGATAATTACAACGTTTGATGTATTTACTTAAGAGCTATTGCGAAATAGTTCAATATGTAAAAAGTATGATAATCTTGATTTGACACTCTCTACTAACAGGACCTGTGAATATATCACAGTATGATAATTTAATTATTACACATTCCATCAGCTGCTCGCTTTAAAGCGCAATTCCGGTGCTACTCATACGCTGAGTAAGCGAGGGCCGGTGTCGAACTAGGGTCTAAGGTTCCCAACCGAACACTCTACCGACTGAGATAAACCGGCCCTTAAACAGAAAATATACTGAACTTTAAAGACACTTCAAAGATTTCACTAACATTATTTAAAAGATAGTGCGGTGAACATTTGCAGGAAGTTAGTAATTTGAAAATATAAAATGAAAAATTGATTTTCTCTTTGTTTTGAATTCCTTAAAATCCGTGAGAAAATGAAAATAATTTGAATATCTTTCTGCTTCAAAGGATTTGACAGATATTAAGAGAAGATGTTTTAGAACAACATGAAATGGGAAGGAAGGGAGGAAGGAAGGGAAGAAAGGAAGGAGGAAGGCAGGGGAAGGGTAGGAAGGAGGGATGAGGGAAGGAATGGTGGGAGGAAGTGGAAGGAATGAAAGAAGGAAGAAAGAAGGGAAGAGACGAAGGAAAGAAGGAACGAAGGGAGAAGGAAGGAAGAAAGAAAGGAAGGAAGAAAGAAAGAAAGAAAGAAGATTGAAATAAAAAAATAAAGAATGAAAAGAAAAAAAGAAAGAATGAAAGAACGAAAGAAAGAAAGAAAGAAAGAAAGAAAGGAAGAAGGAAAGAAAGAAAGGAATGAAAGAAGAACGAAAGGAAGAAGGGAAGAAAGAAAGAAAGAAAGAAAGAACGAAAGGAAAAGAAAGAAAGAAAGAAAGAAAGAAGGAAAGAGAAGAAAGGAAAAGAAGGAAAGAAAGAAAGGAAGGAAGAAAGAAGGAAAGAAAGAAAGGAAGGAAGAAAGAAAGAACGAAAGGAAGAAAGAAAGAAAGAAAGAAAGAAAGGAAGAAGGAAAGAAAAAAAGAAGGAAAGAAAGGAAGAAGGAAAGAAAGAAAGAACAAAAAAGACGTTTTAAAACCACACGAAATGGAAAGGAAGGAAGGTGGGACGGAAGGGAGAGTAACGGAAGAGGTAAGGGATGAAGGGAGTATGGGAGAGAGGAAGGAAGGGAATGGAATGAAAGAAGGAAGAAAGGGAACAAGGGGAAAGGAAGGAAGAGCAGAAAGTAGAAAAGAATGGAGAGGAAGAAAGTGGGTGTGGGTAAGAAAGGGAGGAGGAAAGAAGGAAGGAAGAAATGAGGGAGGGGGAAGTAAGGGCTGATGAGGAAGGAAGGGAGAAAGGAAAGGGGGAAGGTGTTGCATAGGGCCAAACTTGTGTAGTAGTAGTCGTCGTTGGTTCAGAAGCAACATACGCAAGTCGTATAGTCACGATGGGGCTGTTTATTTCTTTCTAGGCTCGTGGGTTCTTTTTCAGAAAGAAAGAAAGAAAGAAAAGAGAGAGAGAGAGAGAGAGAGAGAGATTATGGTCAAGCTATTCTATCGTAAATCATGTTCGATACTACTAGGCGAAACCCATACGGGGAACCGGGAGACCACGTCTGTCTCCCACCAAAGCCCAGTCGGAAAAAGATTTTCCCCTTCTTCCGTTTCTCGTCCCGGGGTGGGAGGGTCACCCAACTTCCGCTTACGGTCAAAACTCGAAACTTCCGTTTTTATTTTAAATCTAATTTAGGGGTATTCGTCGGTCAGTTGAGTTCCAAACTAACCTGTCTTTGTTCTTATTTCTTTTTCCTCACTTTCTCCAGAAATCCGAATACCGTTTTATTTTCAATCGCGAATTCCCCGAAGACCATAATGATTACGCTACTGAAGGAAAGGATTGAGGAAGAAAGAAAGAGAGGAAGAAGAAGAGAGAGGGGAAGGAAATAAGGGGAGGGAGAAAGAGAAGGAAGAAGAAAGAAAGAAAAGGGTGAGGAGGAAGGAAGGAAGAAGAAAGAAAGGGTGAGAGAAAGGAAGGGAAGAAGAAAGAAATGGTGGAAGGAAGGGAAGGAATGAAAAGGAACGAAGGGAGGAAGGAAGGGGAGGAAGAGAGAAAAGGTGGAAGGAAGGAAGAGAGAGAGAGAAAGAGAGAGAGAGAAAGAGGGAGAGAGAGAGAGGAAGGAACGAAGGAAGGGAAGAACGAAGAAACGGTGGAAGAAAGGAAAGAAGGAAAGATAAAAGGGGAGGGTGGAAGATATGAAGGAATCTTTTAAATTTAGGTTTCAAGTCAGTGTATGGAATCTTGAATTTGTCGGGGATAAAATCTAGAGCCGATTTAGCTGCAGAGACAAATGTCGATACCCCTCTACTGTGCCATTACACCAAATTCCACAATGATTCGGAGTGGGAGTACCTGTGTCGGTCTCATCTATGAGTAAGATAGATAAAAAAATGTAGTTTAAAAAATGAGTTTAAAATTTAAAAAAAAAAGATTGAATACACATCAAGAATTAATAAAACAAAACCTCTTCGGCATAAAATAACCCAACAAGAATTGAAATGCCATAAAATCCAACCAACCAACCAGCTGACGAAACAATCTAGGAAGGTTGCCTTCAACACAGTCTTGTCATTAACCTCTTTCTACCACACGCGCGCACAAACACACACACACACACACACACACACACACATATATATATATATATATATATATGTGTGTGTGTGTGTGTGTGTGTGTGTTGAAAAATGAATAAAGGAAAGAAAGTATAGAATGGATAATGTAGGATATTTTAATCAATTTTAATTACACGTGTTTTGGTCAGGAGTTTATCCATGTGTACATTATTCGAACTATTGTTATTTTTAAATAATCAAATGAAACGAAATAATAATAATAGAAAGAAATGTAGAAATGTTCCGCACACAAAGAAAATTCGACCTTCATTTGCAGAACATGTCTACATTTTTTCTATTAAATAATAATAGTTTGAATAATGTACACATGGATAAACTCCTGACCGAAACACGTGTAAGTAAAATTGATTAAAATATCCTATATTGCCTATTCTATACTTTCTTTCCTTTATTTATTTTTTCAACATACCGTCGGATTCACTTCCAGTTCATTTTACATACACACACACACACACACACACACACACACACACACATATATATATATATATATATATAATATAATTATATAATATATAATATATTGTGTAGACCCCTGCTACGGAGTGTGTGTGTTTATAATTAGTTTTATTCTGTAAAATGTATTTGATTGTTTTCGTGGAGTGAGTAACTGTCTTAATTTTTTAGGTTTCTATTTATTTTATCACTGATATGATTATTGGGAAGTATAATGTACATATAAGAATCGTTATTGTTGTTATGTAGGGATGTACAGTGAGATTTTGATGATCCCAAATACAATCATTCCCTTATGCATCAGGCAATTGGATTATATTACCTTATATAATATATATATATATATATATATATATTATATATATATATATATGTGTGTAAAGTTTTTAGAAAAAACAAGATGTTATTAGTTTTGCTGACAGAATCTGTTTCGACCTTATAAAGCGGTCTTTTTCAAATGAATAAATCGTCAATCACGAGGTACAAACAAACGCTCTCGATCAGGGCCGGAATTTAAACATTTTTGAAAATGCGTATTTTGTGTTAAAAATAAAATAAATTCTGTCAGCAAAACTAATTACATCTTATTTTTTCTAAAGACTTTCTATACTGTCGGATTCACTTCCCTTTTACTTTCATATTATCTACAGAAAAACAAAATCTGGACTGTTAAATATATCACCGGAGGCTAAATTTCGAATATGATAAGGACCCCAACACTATGGATTTGTCAACATTACAAATTCCTGAAATTGTCCATCTTCATCAATTGTGCTGTGGACATACTTTTTTAAAACTTGCTTTTGTAGCTGGAATACATCTTGAACATTTTTCATATTTTTATACATTTTTACTTCAAACTCTTTTGAGTTTTTCTAAAATGTGTATTAGTATATGTGTGTGTGTGTGTGTGTGCACGCGCGCGTGTGTGCGTGTGTGTGTGTGTGTATATGTGTGTGGGGGGCAGTTTGATTTTTTTTACCAATCCCCTATCACAGATCTAGTGTGGTCACAAGAATTAATCTGTTCCTTTGCAAAAGGGTGAGAGTGAAAATTTGGTTATTTTAAAATAATAACAGTTTGAATAATGTACACATGGATAAACTCCAGACCGAAACACGTGTAAGTAAAATTGATTAAAATAACCTATATTATCCATTTTATACTTTCTTTCCTTTATTCATTTTTTCAAAAACACACCACACACACACACACACACACACATATATATATATATATATATATATATATATATATATATATATATTGAGAGAGAGAGAGAGAGAGAGAGGACAGACAGACAGACAGACAGACAGATAGATAGATGGATACATGGATACATACATAGGAATGAACAAATTGAAATTGATAGATATGTTCGATTTCGAAGATAGTGTACTTTTCATAAGAAAGTATGCGGACGTGCAACCTAAAATGTGTATTAGTATGTGTGTGTGTGTGTGTGGTGTGTGTGTGTGTGTGTGTTTGTTTGTACATATATATATAAATATATATATATATAATATGTTGCTGGTAAATAAAACATGACCCTTAAGCGTTCTCACTTCTTCTCCATTTACAGAATTCGGTTGCTTAGCAACACTCACCCAAGGGGATGTATTCTCCAAAATAAGAACGCTTTGTGTTGGCCTCGATCTGGCTGTTAACACGCTTCAGGTTTTTGTTGTTTTTGTTTACTATTACTGTTTTCGTACGTCCAGTAATTTTATATATTTTGTCGTCCCCTCCTCTTGTTATAAAAAGATCCCTTTCATACATCAATAAACCAAAACAGAAAAGGGTCCCGTCACGCTGAAAGATTTTCTTCCAATAAGGTCACCGGTGTTAAGTTTGGGGACAGGTGACCAATTAAAAACATTGGCAGCAATTTGAGGTCTCCTTTGTTGGTTTGTTGGTTAGGTTTTACGGCAGGTCAACACTTGTTTGGTTATTTTATGCTGAAGATATTTTGTTTTATTCATTCTCTGGTGGTTGGATTTTACGGCATGTCAACCCTTGTTGGGTTATTTTATGCTGAAGATATTTTGTTTTATTCATTCTTTGTTGGTTGGTTGGCTGGCTGGTAGGTTGGATTTTACGGCATGTCAACCTTGTTGGGTTATTTTATGCTGAAGACGTTTTGTTTTATTCATTCTTTGTTGGTTGGTTGGCTGGCTGGTTGGTTGGTTGGGTTTTACGGCATGTCAACCCTTGTTGGGTGAATTTATGCTGAAGATGTTTTGTGTTGTATTCCTTCTTTGCTGGTTGGTTGGCTGGCTGGTTGGTTGGATTTTACGGCACGTCAACCCTTGTTGGGTGATTTTATGCTGAAGATATTTTGTTTTATTCATTCTCTGTTGGTTGGTTGGTTCGTTGGATTTACGGCATGTCAACCCTTGTTGGGTTATTTTATGCTGAAGATTTGTGTTTATTCCTTCTTGGTTGGTTGGTTGGTTGGTGGTTGGATTTTACGGCACGTCAACTCTTGTTGGGTTATTTTATGCTGAAGATATTTTGTTATTCATTCTCTGTTTGTTGGTTGGTTCGTTGGATTTACGGCATGTCAACCCTTGTTGGGTTATTTTTATGCTGAAGACGTTTTGTTTTATTCCTTCTTTGTAGGTTGGTTGGATTTTACGGCACGTCAACCCTTGTTGGGTGATTTTATGCTGAAGATGTTTGTGTTTTATTCCTTCTTTGTTGGTTGGTTGGTTGTTGGTTGGTTGGTTGATTTACGCACGTCAACCCTTGGGTTATTTTATGCTGAAGATGTTGTGTTTATTCCTTCTTTGTTGGTTGGGGTTGGTTGGTTGGTTGGATTTTACGGCACGTCAACCCTTGTTGGGTGATTTTATGCTGAAGATGTTTGTGTTTTATTCCTTCTTTGTTGGTTGGTTGGTTGGTTGGTTGGTTGGATTTTACGGCACGTCAACCCTTGTTGGGTTATTTTATGCTGAAGATGTTTGTGTTTATTCCTTCTTTGTTGGTTGGTTGGTTGGTTGGTTCTTGGATTTTACGGCACGTCAACCCTTGTTGAGTTATTTTATGCTGAAGATGTTTGTGTTTTATTCTTCTTTGTTGGTTGGTTGGGTTTTAAGGTATGTCAACCCTTGTGGATTATCTCATGCTGAAGACATTTTGTTTTATCTATTCTTTGCTGGTTGGTTGGTTGATTGGTTGAATTTTACGGCATGTCAACCTTATGGGTTATTTTATGCCGAAGAAGTTTAGTTTCATTAATTCTTGTTGTTGACCAATTAGAAACATTGGCAGTAACTTAAGGTTGTTGGTTAGTTGGTTGTTGGTTTGATTTGCTGTGGTTTGTTTTACGACATATCAAACTTAGTGGGTTATTTAATGCGATAAGTTGGTTAGTAGGTTGGTTGGTTGGTTGGATTTTACGGCATGCTTCCTCAAATGTAGTAGGCGTACGTTTGGTTGTTTTGATTTACGGTATATCCCCACAATCCTGTCCTTAGGCATTACAGGTAGCCACCTACTGCCAACAAGTGGCAGAAGTGGGGGTTCTTACCCATCTGTAGTGGTGTAGTAGGCATATTCTGATGGAGATGTAATGGCTAACGCCATACAAAATAAACATGGCAAACAGAGTTCAAATTCTGGACGGGGCTATTTAAATTTCACATAGCACTAATACCCTTGGGAAAAGTATAAATCCAACTATTCTCCCTCAATCTATGGGTAACTAGTAGTACAGACTGGGCTCTTTAATCTTGGTATGGTAACCAGTCTAGAAGAAAAAGAACTCTGAATTCAAACCTATTAAACTTCACTTATTGTGTCATACCCAGGAGTTTGAAAAAGAGTCTGGGAGATTTGGAAATCAGAAGAAGACTCAAGACCATCAAAACATCAGCATTGTTAAGATCGGCTCCACAAACTCGTTTTGGCCGATCATAAATTGAAGTTACGTAAGGTAGCAGAGGAATTGAAGAAAAGGATTTTTTGCGTAAATATGTGACAATGGATGAAACCTGGATCCACCAATTCAATCCGGGTCAAATCGAGTGGACAGAAGCAGGTGAAATGCGTCCAAAGCCGCCAAAGACGCAAATACCAGCAGGCAAGTTTTTAGACTCCGTATGTTGGGATGTGCAAGGTATTTTGTTCATCGATTACCTTGAGAAAGGAAGAACCGTCAATAGCGAATATTATAGAGCATTATTGGTGAGTTTGAAGGAAGAAATCGCCAAAAAAACGGCCACAAATGAAGAACAAAAAAGTGCTCTTTCAACAAGACAATGCACCGTGTCACAAGTCGATCGCAACGATGGCAAAAACTACATGAATTGCACTTAGAATTGCTTCTGCACCCACCCTATTCTCCAGATCTGGCCCTTAGCGACTACACACTGTTTGTAAACCACAGAAGAATGCTCCATGGAAAGAGATGTAGCCCCAATGAATAAGTGATATCGGAAATTGAAGTGTATTTTGAGGCCAAAGACAAATCGTTCTGCAAAAAAGGCATCGAATTGTTAGAGAAGCGTTGGAATCAATGTATCGCTCTAGAAAGAGACTATGTTGATAAATAAAGTCGAATTTTGCCTAAAAGTTGTTGTTTTATTAGTTAGGTCCGGGACTTTTTGAGTCATGTGTTAAGAACTAGTTTAGACCATATGTCAAAGAAATCTGTGTCACCATCAGGTGAGTGTACCATTGCTTTTGTGTCTTTGTAGAGCATCATTATAGCGGCAACCGTTTCTTTGGGCAGACCGTTTGCTAGTAGTATTCGTTCTATTTTCCCTCTGTGTATGGAATCATATGCATTGGAGAAACCTCCGAATAGTAGTGTTTCCTCCAGATTCTTTGCCCGAACACCTTCTATGATCCAACGAATATTCATGATCTGGGAGGTTGTGGATCGACTTCTGCGGAATCGGTTTGGGTTTTTCCTAAGGATTTTCTCTATTTCGGGTCGGATGCGATTAAGAAGAAGGGCACTATATATCTTAGCAGCAATAGCAGTAATAGTTATGCCTCTGTAGTTCTTAGCGATTCCGAGGTCTCCCTTTTGGGGAATAGGTGGATGCAGCCTTTTATCCATGTATCTATTCTATTTTGTCTATATACTGCATGGTATAGCCTAAGCAGTATGTCATCGAACTTTCTCATCTTCCATACCACGGGGGGGGGGGTATATATAGTCAAGACCTGCAGCATTTCTACATTTTTTATTTCTTTAGGACTTTTTTGAGTTCTTCTGTTATAAAATCTCCTAGTTTGATGTCTAGTTGGCTATCTACGATCTTCTGGGCATTATTTTTTATGATTTTAGGGGGTTACCCGGCAGTTTCTGAAAGTGGTCTTTCCACTTCTGAAGTCTATCTTTTTGCTGGTTGCCCTTAGCTTTGATCTAGAGGTACTTTTTCTACCACTAATTTCATTTACTGTTTGCCATGCTAATCGCGACTCTCTGTCTTCCACCGATTGTCTGATTTTATTTATCTGTATTGGGTGTATTCTATTTGTTCTTTTTCTGGTTAGTTCTATCTGGGCTTTCTTAATGTTGTGTATATTGGTGTTAGTTGGGTTTGTTTTATTACATTGGGCTACTTTTTAATATCGTCTCTCTTTTCTCTGCTTCTGTCTCCCAGGGAACAGAGTGTTTGGCTCTTGGTTTGGTCGGTACGCACTCAGCTGCTGCTTCTAGGTGGGCACTGACAAAGTTTTTGTATTCCTCGTTTAGAGTGAAACTTTCAGATGACTTCTGGGGAATATCGAATTTATTTTTTATTACTACAGAGTAGCGATTTTTTTATATCACTGTTGGCAAGTGACGACCAATCGTGTCGTACAGATTTACCGGTTTGCCTTTTGTTTCTACGTAAGCTTAGACATAATTCTGCTGTTACTATTCTGTGATCGGAGGATACTCCTTCATAAGAGGAGTATGCTTCACAGTTTATTGTACTGTTTATCCATTTTTATTTATTAGGATGTAATCTAGTTATGCTTTTGCTCAACTGGCTGGTCACATCAAGCCCTAGCACCTATATGATTATCCCAACCCTTATTGCCCTTATGGCAAGTCCCAACCCTTTTCATCATATATGTGCTAAAATGTGGTGGCTGATGGTCTACATGTCCTGGGAATGACGTTAAATTCTATCTGATGGTGAGGTTCCAGTTCTGAAGGTCTGGGGAATGTGGAGCACTCCTTCATCACCATTGCTCCCTGGTCCACTCTGGCTCGGAGGAGTAGTATCTGTTAGGGTCTCATTTATTGGTTAAATAGAAAATTGTGTTCATAAAAAAATTAAGTATCCATTAAGAATTAATTTATTTCAGAACTTTGTTGGCATTAAATAACCCACCGAGGTTGATATTGTTGAAATTTTTCTGATATAAGGTGTGTGTCTTCTACTTATAGACTCGTCGACAACCATGTGACCAACCTATTGTCCAATCACTGGCAGTGCTCTGTTGCTGATATTATTATTTATACTGGCTGTTCAGGTCATACCTAATCATTATTACTTGGATCTTCGTGGACGACGGATCATATCACTGGACCTTTTGACACTACGTAGGATTCCAAAACTTAGGACTTATTCACTAACCAAAGGATTCTATAGCTCAGGACTTACTTACTTTAAGTCCTTCTCAACTGGCCAAGTATGGCGGCCAGATACTTAAAAGATATGACGTAAAACAAAACAAAACAAACAAAAACTTAATTGGGTGCCCACTTAAGTAGGTACTGTAAGCAACTTGATTGCCTTGTTTATAAAAAATGACTTAATATGGCATCAAATGACCCGAAAAGGGTTGATATACCGTAAAACAAAACAACGAACCAATTAAATTTGAGGAAGCATGCTTTACGCAACGCTTATATAAAAGTGGAGTGCTGCATGTCATGGACTGCTCCAACACCAGGATTACGTAGTGTTCCGATTATGCATTGTTCACTTAATACTAACGCATTCCTATATACTCAAACAAGAACAACAACCAGAATGTGAAACATATCAAACCTCTTTGACTGTTAAACACTTATTCATAGAATGCAGGTTTTTTTTTTGCTCACACCAGAAACCGTTATTCTAATGCAAACTTTATGAAAGATCTATTTGAAAATGTCAACATGGAGGATATTCTCTCCTTTTTGAGAGAAATATAATTATACCATAGAATATAGATATGAAACAAATCAATACCATACAACATAATCACCAATAATGCTAACACATTGTTAAAACCAATCAGTAAAAAGTATAAATATAAATACACGATATGTATCACTTTCTAACAGTTAGGCACGACATAACCCCAGACAGGTTGATATGCCGTTAAAATCACTCAACCAGCCAATCAGAATTATCCTGATGGTCCATTACGAGAAACCTAGGTCGATAGTCTGAATCACTAGGCCTTCTTTATTATATATATATATATATATATATATATATATATATATATATATATATATAAATTTGCTATATTGAGCACTTTTTATTTGTTATATCGCTGTTTTACCTTTCTGAATTTTACATCATCTAACCATTGTGACCATCTTCACCGGTAAGTCACCTTTTCCAAAATAACACACACACACACACACACACACACACACACATATATATATATATATATATATATATATATATATATATATATGATGTTGTTATGGAACTCAATGTTTGAGAAATGTTTTAGGAAAAAAATTTGATTGGCTTAACATGTCTTACTATTTACCCATTGCTAGAGGGTGAATATTTGGAGGCATACCTTTCCCAAGAGTATGAGTGCAGGATTTGTTGTTGTGTCCATTTACAACTACGATAACCATTGAAATTGAGTTTAAAAAAATAATTTTCAGTACCCATCAATAATTAATAGAACAAGACGTCTTCGGCATAAAAAAAAAAAGAAAAGAAAAAAAAAAAGAAAAGAAAAGAAAAGAAAAAAAGAGTTAATACCTTTTCAAATGGTACTAACCTGAAAGTGTAAGTGATGCTGTGACTGGAGTTTGAACTCGCTCAGTATGATGTCAAAGACTAGAATGTTACCCACTAACACACGCCCCCACTCCCGATAAATCTTGAATATCATCTGACACCGATCTTTGAGATTCGATAGAAATCCAATCCATCTATATGTCAAATGGAGGCGCGTGCTCTAATAGTGAGAGTCTTAGGAAATGGAATCGTCGACTCAAGTTCAATTCTGTTTCACATGGCGCTAATACCCTTGGGAAAGGTAGGAATCCAATCCTCCTTTCAGCTATGGGCAAATAGCAGGACAGACTGGGCTCTTTAATCTTGGTTAGATAAACAATATAGGAGAAGGCAAACTCTGAATTCAAACCTGTTAAACTCCGCTTAAGAAATTGACCTTGTGTCACATCCAGCTGGTATGGGGGGGGGTAAATCCATTCTGGCGATGATATAGGGGTCACGTTCATGGAGGCGCATGGTGTAAGGGTTAGAGTAGTATGAAATGGACTCGTCGATCCGAGTTCAAATCCTGGACGCTGTTTGCATTTCACATGGAGCTAATATCCTTGGGAAAGGTATGAATCCAATCCTCTTTCCAGCTATGGGTAAATCTCAGGACAGACTGGGCTCTAAACCATGGCTAGACAACCAGTATAGGAGAAGGAAAACTCTAAATTCAAACCTGTTAAATTCCGCTTAGGAAGTTAACCTTGTGTCGCATCCTGCTCGTACGGAGGGGTTGGTATATATATATATATATATTATATATATATATATATATAATAAAACCTAAAGGTACACGGTATTAACCTACTCCTTACTTCACCATAAGGATCTTCAGGGTTAAATCTACTGGATTAATCAAGATATTGATTAATGGCACTCGATTACACGTGTGTGTGTGTGTGTGTTTTTGTGTTTTTTTGTTTTTTTTGCGATAAACGGTTGATTATAGGTCCACGGTTAAAGAACGCTGGTTTGAAATTAAAAAATTCGAAAGAGCGGAAGTTGCATTTTTTTCAAAGGATCAAAATATAAACATTGTTAGAAATCCGCTTTGTGCTATTGTTTTAAAGGTTTACGACAATGACGAGGATTGTCTATATTATTATAGACTATGTAGTGATTAAATGTGGTTTTATTAATGTATGTATAAAGTTATTTATTTTGATTAAAGCCAATAGAATGTGTATATATGTATACACACAAGGGGGGGTGTTTTACCATTTCAATGGTCTTATTATTATTAAAAAATATATACACTTTATTTTTAATAATAATTTTTATATTATTATAAAAAATGTTTTTAATAATATTATTATATCATTATAAAATATATACACTTTATTTTTAATAAAAAAATTTTCATGAAAAGAGTTAAGATCTGAATGAAAATAGTGAATATTTGTTACATAATTCATATCTCATACAAATAATTTTAAGACAGGACTATTTTAATGATAGGACCCTAACAGGTTCTACCACTCCGAGTCAGAGTTGACCTGGGAGTAATGGCAATAAAGAGGTACTTCAGAACTCCAGAAATAGAGCTGTATTATCCAATACAGTTCAGTAACATATTCAGGACATCCTTTTTGGTAGTGGTGGGAATCTTACTGTCATTGATTAAGCGGTAAACGTTTCGACCGATATACCCTCCGGCCTTCTTCAGGTATTTCTTGTCGGACTCGGGAACCTTCTTGGACACGGGAACCTTCTTTTCGAACTCGGGAACTTTCTAGTCGTAATCGGGAGCCATAACGAAACTTTGAAACTAACCCTTTAGTCCACGGGGGTATCCTGTTCTCATTGGACAATAGTCCGAATAACGCAGATAATGCTAGTCATTAAGCCTCATATCAAACATTCAGAGAAACAAATATTTTAATATTACACATCACCATGGCCACCAAACACAAATACACTCTTTCATACGCACATATGCACGTGGATACGGTTATTCATACGCACACCCGCGCGTGGATACAGTCATAACGTCACAGTCTACACGCATTTTCATACACACGCGCATGACAACATACGCACACGTACAAACAAACAAAAAACGCATTCACGTAAACATTCAACACGAGAATACAGTTATAAAAAAAAATACCATCTGTAACATTAAAAAAAAAAAAATTCATTTAACTAGAAATGCCATAACAAGACGACTTCAGTTCCAATGATCTTCTGAAAAAGGGATTTTATCTCGAAATATCAAGAATAAATTACAGGTTAACACACAACACCATTGTTACCTTATTATTTTTTCTTTACACCTGCATTGTGATAGCCTTTAAATCAACCTCCTAACCAATATATACACAATGCTTCAAGCAAATTATAAAACTCTCTTAAATATTTTAATATTTTTTCTATGTCAATGCACTTAGTTTAGCCGTGAATATTGATCACACAGATAGAATGTTACATATTGAATATTTCAAATCCATATTCAGCAAATTACGTGTTAAGCTAATTTACGAGTCACACTCAGAACACTCCTCTTGGGCGTTTTTTTTAATATTCTGTCCTCCCTCTAGCTAGGGTTAAATAGTAAAAGTAGCCTGGGTTATTTAGTTTGGATAGGCAACTAAACTAGGAGAAGGAAAAGCTTTTATATCAAACCTGCTTGAAAATCGACCATGTGTAGTTCGATAAATTCTCACACATACACACACATATACTCAAGTACATATATATTTTTCACACATATGTGCACGCATATAGAGGGGCACATATACGCACACATTTATGAATACATATTTAAGTGGAGTTACTTTTACATACACATACACACACATAAGCAAAATAAATCATGAATACATTTATATGTTATAGTTAATTTGGGGTCATTTTACATACATACACACACTCTCATATATATATATATATATATATATATATATATATATGTGGGGGTGCGTTTGTTTGTGTGTTTAGGAGGGATTTTTACACTCACCTATATATATATATATATATATATGTATATATATATATATATATATATATATATATATATATATGTATATATATATATATATATATATATATGTATGTATATATATATACATTACTTTAAGTTAAGGTATATTTACATTCACGCCTACATGCACATACATATATATTAGGAATGTTAATACAAGGATATATATATATATATATATATATATATATATATATATATATATACATACAACACACACACACACATATATATATATATATATATATATATATATATATATTATAAACACAGACGCTCACCTGTATATATATATTTTATGTATGTATATATAATCACAATATATATATATTGTATTTATATATACACGCATATTATATTATATATATATATATATTATATATATTATATATTATATATAAGTAATTATCTTAAGATTAGTTATTTAAATGGGGTTATTTTTACACACGTTGTTATAAACATATACACACATACTTTTTTATGTCGGGGCATTTTCACATACACACATACATACAAACACATACACACATAGAAACATAAGTATTAGGCGTGTTTATTATATATATATATATATATATATATACATATATATATATATATATATACATCTGTATATATATATATGTATCTTTATATATACATACACACACATATATATATACATCTGTATATATATATATATATATGTATATGTATATATATATATATACATACACACACACACACACACATATATATATATATATATATATATATATATATATAAATGATTGTACT
>CM042175.1:56978003-57000503 GCA_023376005.1 Doryteuthis pealeii | reverse complement strand
GCACATCTTGACCCTGTGTTGAGTTAGTCAGAAGTGTAGGGAGTCTATCAAACTCTTCTGGCACCAACAACTGACCACCCCTCTCCTTATTCACGACCTCCTAATTTACTAGTAAGAAAATGTTCACCATTGAAGTAAGAACTCTATCCTAAAGTCCTGAATAATGTCTAACAGACCAAAAGGTTACAACGTTGACACCACTACATACAATAAACATCCATTTTCTACAACATCTCGTGTTTGACTACTTTTCTCCATACACAAACACACACACACACCCACACACACACACACACACACACACACATATATATATATATATATATATATATATATATATATATATATAAATCCTGGTTGCGGTAATTGCATTTCACTTAGCGGGAAAGGTATGAATTCTACTCTCCCTCCAGCAATGGGTAAATAGTAGGGAAGACTGGGCTCTTTAACCTTGGTTAGGCAACAGGTCTAGGGGAAGTAAAACTCTGAATTCAAACCTATTGAACTCTGCTTAAAAAAATTGACCTTGTCACATCCTGCTCGTGCGGAGGGGTTGGTAAATATATATAGGAGAAGGTTCCTTAGTTCGACAAGAAACAACTGAAGAGGGGTGGGGGGCACATCAGCCAAAACGTTGTGTATATAACAATAAAGATGAGGACAACAGTCCAAATAATACAAATTATCAAGCCTCATCTCAAAAATTCAGAGAAAGAGTGTATATAACAATAAAGATGAGGACAATAGTCCGAATAATCCAAATAATACAAATTATCAAGCCTCATCTCAAAAATTCAGAGAAATAGTGTATATAACAATAAAGATGAGGACAATAGTCCGAATAATCCAAATAATACTAATTATCAAGCCTCATCTCAAAAAATCAGAGAAATACTGTAGATAAGAGTAAAGAGGAGGACAATAGTCTAAATAATAATTTATCAAGCCTCATCTCAAAAATACCAAGAAAAACCCGAAGAAGACCGGAGGGCACATCGGCCGAAACGTTATGCATATAAGAATAAAGATAAGGACAATAGTCTGAAAAACCCAAATAATACAAATTATCAACCCTCGTCTCAAACATTCAGAGAAATCTGTTTTAATTATTCAATTTTTTAAAAGTTTGACTATCGTGCAGGTTATCCCTAATGAGGGGAAGCCCTGCCCCTCTGCAGAGGGAGGGGACCACCACCTCCTCTATATGGTCACCTGTTGGCTGTGGGTGATGACTCGTGAGACTTAAGGACGGGATCGTCGTGGCTGGGCAATCCATAACATGCAAAACTCCATTTTGGCCCTTACTTGGGCTTAACAAGCACTCGGAGACGCCCTCTCCGATCAATCGGCTGGCCATGTCTAGTCCTAGCACCTATATATATATATTTACTTAACTCTGGCTCGAGACTACATTTAAAGTGATTATGTAAAGATTGATCCCATTGCATTATGGGATTGGCTAATTTGACACAAAATATCCAACAGAAGACACGGAGATGGAACGTGAGATATATATATATATATCAATATATAAGGCAATTGGGACTTGGGTAGCGCTTCTAGTACATATATTAAGGGTAGTTGGTGTGTGTGTATGTATATATGTATGTACGTCTGGAGGAAACTATGAAAATAAAACAATTAACAAGTAAATACATATACACATTTGCTACCACATTCACTGAATTAACACAAGATCTTTTTTATGTGAGGATTTTTACGAAGCATCCAGCAAGGATCGAACTCATTACTCAGTTATAAGGAATCTGCAAGACTAACTTTTTCTTAAAATTCCTCCTTCTACCCAGGCAACACCGAGTCCGAAAAGAAGGTTCCCGAGTCCGAAGAGAAGGTTCCCGAGTCCGACAAGAAATGCCCGAAGAAGGCCGGAGGGCATATCGGCCGAAACTTTGTACAAATAACAATGAAGATAAGAACAATAGTCCGAATAACACAGATAATACTAAGAAGAAACAGTTAGAAAAATCAACACATAACCAGGGAAATGAAGATCACCAACATCTCTAAAATATCTCTCTCTCTCTCTCTCTCTCTTTCTCTCTTCTCTCTCTTCTCTCTCTCTCTAATATTTCTCTCTCTCTCTCTCTCTCTCTCTCTTATCTCCTAATATCTCTATATAATATATCTATATATTCTCTCTCCCCCTCTCTCTCTCTCTCTCTCTCTCTCTCTAATATCTCTCTCCTCTAATCTCTCTCTCTAATATATATATATATATATAATATCTCTAATCCCCCCTCTCTCCCTTCTCTCTTCTCTCTCTCTCTCACTCTCTGTCTCTCTCTTTCAATTCTCTCTCTGTCTCTGTCTCTATTTGTTCTGTCTGTCTGTCTGTCTGTCTGTCTCTCTCTCTCTCTCTCTCTCTGTCTCTCTGTGTCTGTCTTCTCTCTTCTCTGTCTCTCTCTCTCTCTCTCTCTTTCCTCTCTCTCTCTGTCTCTTTTCTCTTTCTCTCTCTCTCTCTCTTTCTTTCTCTGTCTCCCTCTTTTCTTTTCTCTTCTGTCTCTCTCTCTTTCTCTCTCTCTTCCTCTCTCTCTCTCTCTCTGTCTGTCTGTCTCTCTGTCTCTATCCCCTCTCTCTCATACACACACTCTCTCTCTCTCTCTCTCTCTCTCTCTCTCTTTCTCTCTCTCTCCATCATCTGAGAACTATCTCACACCGTTTATATACCGGATGTCGATGTGGGTATACAACATAATTTTTATTTTTTATCTTTACTGATTAAATGTTAAAATTCAATAATTGAAAATCAATCCATTTTTGTAGCTCTTAAGTTTCCAGAGGAGAACATCACTTACAAGTTCGTCCTTGCTTTTTCCAACAATCTCCAGCATGTCTTGCTCGTCTTACTCGAATGGTTATTGAGATAGCGGGCAAATGGTCACCCAGCTTCTTCTTTGTGGGGTGTTGTGTCCACGATTTGTTTAAAATCGTACGCAGGATTCGTGTACATCTCCCATCTAGCTTATTCTCTCGGCGCTTCGTTAAGCTATTCCTCATAGAATTAAGTCAGTAATGAATAAAGTAGTGAAGATTTCATTAGAATTGGACAATTCCCTGATTTTTTGGTAATAGTTTGGAAATTCAAAAATTAATTTTTTTTGTTAAATTTCCTCACTTTACAAAATGTGCTACGTTGTTGTGTATTACTTGGCTTGCAAACGGTTAAATTGTTAAAAAATAGAAAATCCATGAACATGAAAATCTGAACCATTTTAATTTCTGTCATATGTACTGATATAATGAATATGTAAATACCTTGGTACCCCCTCACTATAATCTGATTGGACAGTGTCATGTATAAATAGTCGACACTGTGTTGGACCTACGACCTACTCTTACTCGATAGCCGACGACCTTATGCCCACAAGCTAACTTTACTCGCTAGACGACACCACGACTGCACAACAGACGGATTGCTATTTCTATGTATCAATTATTACTGCGATAATATACCAAATACGAACTTCAGAATATATCTCTTAACCCGGATATATCATGTACAAAACATTTTCTTTTCAAAACACTCACGAGTTTAGGGTTACATTTTTTTTAAATGATATTTTAAATGTATACACAAATTGTCTAATTTGATACAAAATATCCAACGAGAGAGAGAGAGACAGAGACAGAGAGGGGAGTGAAAGAGACAGAGAGACAAACAGACAGACGGGTTGAAAATAAGAAAGAAGAGAAACGATTAAAATAAGATCGATGGATATATAGATAGGTGGAAAGAGGGAAAATCCAGGAAGATGGGGAAACCTACAAAAAAAAGAAACAAACAAAGAAACAAATAAATAAATACATTCAGAAAAAAAATAGAAAAAATTGAAATAATTTTTAAAAATTTATTAAGTAATCTAAAAAGAGAGCGAAAAAGAAATGCGAGAAAAAATATTTTAAAAATTGGAAATGAAATCAATTTCCAAAAACAAAACAAAAAGATAAAACGCCAAGAAATGATGGAAAAATAAAGAAAGAAAGAAAGAAAGAAAGAAGAAAGAAAGGAAAGAAGAAGAAAGAAAGAAAGGAAAGAAAGGAAAAGAATTGAAATATTTTAAATATTCAATAATTTAGAAATAAAGGGAAAAAAAAAGAAAAAAGAAAAAAAAGAAAGAAAGAAAAAGAAAGAAAGAAAGAAAGAAAGGAAAATAACTAAAATATTTTAAATATTCAATAATTTAAAAAGAAAGTAAAGAGGAAAAAAAGAAAGAGAAAAGAAAGAAAAATGAAATATTTTAACAATTAAAAAGAAAAAGCCTTGAAACAAAGAATAAAAAGAAATTAAAAGTGAAGAAACCATGGAAAAAGAAAGAGAGAAGAAAGAAAAAGAAAGAAAAAAGAAAAAGAAACAAGTGAAATATATAAAATTATATAATTTAGAATGAAAAAGAAAGAAAGGAAGGAAGAAAAAAGAAAGAAAAAGGAAAAAAAAGAAATTGGAGGAAAACGGAAACATTTGAACAATTTGAAAGAAAAAGAAAGAAAGAAAGAAAGGATTTATGAAAAAGAGGAAGAGTAAGACTGTGGGAGAGTAAGGAGTTTCAGAATGGAAAAAACACGGGGAGAGTAAATTTGAACAATCTGAAAGAACAAAAAACACTCAAAAAAGAAAGAAAGAAAGAAAAGAAAGAAAGAAAGAAAGAAAGAATCTAAGAAAAAGAAGGAGAGTAAGACTGTGAGAGAGAAAGGATTTTTAGAATGGAAAAACACTGGAGAGCAAATTTGAACAATTTGAAAGAAAAAACGTTCAAAAAAAGAAAGAAAGAAAGAAAGAAAGAAAGAAAGAAGGATCTAAGAAAAAGAAGAAGAGTAAGACTATGGGAGAGTAAGGAGCTTGGGAATGGATAGACACAGGAGAGCAAATTTGAACAATTTGAAAGAAAAAGACTTTCAAAAAAAAAAAAAGAAAGAAAGAAAGAAAGAATCCAAGAAAAAGAGGAAGAGTAAGACTGTGGAGAGTAAGGAGTTTCAGAATGGAAAGATAGGGGAGAGTAAAAATGAACGTAAAATTTGTCATCATAAATTGACAATTTGAAAGGTTTTAGTAGCTTCTTCAAACGAAGAGATTTTTTTACGGTTCGTTTACCACAACACAAACCGACTGGAGGTCGCCTGACTCATTGAAGATTCCCTCCTAGCTTTACTCTCCTCTTGTGTTACATTCTGATTAACATATTATTCCTTTATTTTTATTTGGCGCATCGAAAGAACGCCATCTTTGTTTTACCATTCCTTGGTTCAGAAGAATTAGATCCGGGTTTTTGTTGTTTTGTTTTTTTAGGGGGGAGGGTGTTTTTGGTCTTGTTTGTGTTTCTGGCTAGTGTTGGTATTAAAAGCAGAGTCGGTGCCAACGCAGCCCGATTTACCAATTCCACTTTGAAATATGGAATTAATCCAAAAACTGCGCTTCTCGCTGTGTGACCCGAAAAATATAAACGCGTCGCGTTTAGAATCTAGCAACTAGTTCTTTATGCAAACCAATTCATCACGGCTGGGATTTAGGTTGGTTGATTGGTTGGTTGGTGGTTGTATTTTACGGCATGTCAACCATTGTTAGGTTATTTTATGCCAGTTTAGCTCAGTCGGTAGGGCACTCGCCTAGGAATCGCAAAGTTCCTGGTTCGATACCGGTCCCCGCCAGCTCAGCGTATGAGTAATACAGATAGGTAATCTGATCTGTGCGGTAAATTCCTGTCACTGACACTCTCTTTCTCTCTCTCTCTCTCTCTCTCTTCTCTCTCTCTCTCTCTCTCTCTCTCTCTCTCTCTCTCTTGATCAATCGGCTGGTCATGTCAAGCCTTAGCACGTATATGATGTCCCGCCCCTATTACGCTTATGGCAAACTACCCAACCTTCAAGTTAATTAAACTAGAAGAAATGACCAGCCAAACCCAAAGAAATCAACATGGAAAACTCGCTCTGAAGGTCGGTCTCCCACGTTGGAATCATGGGCTGGATTGTTGAAATAAAGCTTTAAAAGAAAACAACAAGTCTTGTTTGTAAAGTTAATTTAAAACAAGAAATGACCAGCCCAACCCGAAGAAATCAACACGGAAAAGCAACCCCTAGAAGAAGTCCACCAGATCGACGAAAGAACATGGCGACCGGCCGAGTTAGAAGCAATAGCAGCGATTAACAAGTAAGGGCCATCATCACCTCATCCCATCATCCCTACTAAACTGTCTGTCTGTCTCTGTCTCTGTCTCGCTGATTATACACACACACACACGAGAAAAGGTGTATATAACACATCTACTGCACAAAACTGATAAAGATTTTGCTGGTCAGCAATCACTGGTGCGTGAATTTATAGAAGAACGTCACTTATGTGTTCGTCCGTAATTATCTTGTGCCCAGCGTGTTTTGGTTGGACGGTGTTTGTGATAGAAGGTAAGTAGCCGTACAGCATCTTTTTGCCAGTTGCTCCTTCTAGGATTTGTTCAAAGCAACACACAGCATCATTGTGTGCTTCCCATCTAGATGATAAAAAAAGAAGAAGAAGAAGAAGAAGAAGAAGAAGAAGAAGAAGAAGAAGAAGAAGAAGTGGATGAAGAGGAGAAAAGAGAAGGAGGCGAGGAGGAGGAGGATAATAATTATAGAGAACGAAATGATATATGAAGGAAAGAAAGGGAGAAGAGAGAAGAAAAGAAAAAAAGCGAGTGATTATAAAGAAGAAGAGAAGAAGAAGAAGAAGAAGAAGAAGAAGAAGAAGAAGAAGAAGAAGAAGAATTAGTGAAATAGGTCACTAATTAGGACTGAGCCTATTCTAGTAGTGACCACCCCAAGCGAAGTTTAACAGGTTTAAATTCAGAGTTTTCCTTCTAGACTTATTGCCTTCACAAGGTTAAAAAGCCTAGTCTGCCCTACTATTTACCCATAGCTAAAGAGAGAGAGAGAGAGAGAGAGAGAGAGAGAGAGAGAGAGAAGGAGAGAGAGAGAGAGGGGGAAAGAGAGAGAGTAGTTGGATTCATACCTTTCCCAAGTGTCTTAGCGCTATGTGAACTGTAACTTCGTCCAGGATTTGAATTCGGGTGGACGAGTCCATTTCATACAACTCTATCCATTACACTACGCGACTGAAAGTAAGAAAGAGAAGAATTAATATAAAAGAAAAAAAGTCATGATCATGGTAAAAGGGAATGAAGGAAAAGGGGGAATGAAAAAGGAATGAAATAAGGAATGAGTTAAGAAATGAAAAGGAATGAAAAAAGGAATGAGATAAGGAATGAAAAAGGAATGAAAAAGGAAAATGAAAAAGAAATGAAAAAGGAATGAAAGAAAAAAGATAATGAAAAAAGGAATGAAAAAGAAATGAAAAAAGGAATGAAAATAAGGAATGAAAAAGGAATGAAAAAGAATGAAAAAAGGAATGAAAAAGGAATGAGATAAGGAATGAAAAAGGAATGAAAAAAGGAATGAAGAAAGGAAGAAAAAAAAATGAAAAAAAAATAAGAAATGAAAAAAGGAATGAAATAAGAAAAAAAGAAATGAAAAAAAATGAAAAAAGGAATGAAAATGTAATGAAAAAAAGAAATGAAAAAGGAATGAGATAAGGAATGAAAAAAGAATGAATAAAGGAATGAAAATAGAAATTCGATAAGGAATGAAAAAAGGAATAAAAAAGGAATGAAAAAAGGAATGAGATAAGGAATGAAAAAAGGAATGAATGAAGGAATGAAAATAGGAATGTGATAAGGAATGAAAAAAGGAATAAAAAAGGAATGAAAAAAGGAATGAAAAAAAGAAATGAAAAAAGGAATGAGATAACGAATTAGAAAAAGGAATGAAAAAATGAATGAAATAAGGAATAAATGAAAGTTCAAAAAAGTGCACTATTAACAACTGTAACAACATCCAACAATTCAATCAGTCTAATTACTGATGGTCTGATTTCCTTCCCCCCCCCTCAGTGACCCCGATCGCTCCCCCTCCGTGACCCCCGTCGTATCCTCCTGTTCATCTTCATCAAGCCTCATTGGCATAAATTAATGACGATTTAATTACGCTGTTGTTCCTGTCGTTAATCGACATTTCCGGTTCCTACCCCTCTCTCTCTTTCTTTCTCTCTCTTTCTCTCCCCCCCCTCTCTCTCTCTCTCTCTCTCTCTCTCTCTCTCTGTTCATCCCTCTCTCTTTCTGCCTGTGTCCCCCTGTTTCCCTCTCCCTTTCACTTATTTCTCTCCCCTCTCTCTCTTCCTTCCTCTCTGTTCTGTCTCTCTCTTCCCTCTCTCGCTCTGTCCCTCTCTCTCTCTCTCCGTCCCTCTCTTTCCTCGTCGTCACCCATTTTATGGAATATGCTTTTTCTTTCTTTTTTTCACAGAAACTTGCACTACGATCGTCAGTAAAAGAATATATATATATATATATATATATATATATATATATATATATATATATATATATATAACCCCTACTCGGCAACCCATCAAAGTCAAGGAAAAGTGCGAGAGAAAACCTCTGCTGCCTTTCAACGAAAGACTAGGGGAGTAAACCCCGAAAATAAATCAGGAGCTGGAGTCCCTAAGGTGGTGTAATGCTGAAATCCAGTGCTACCCATCAACTCCTGCGACACTACCATTGCCAAACCGCATTGGTACCTTACCTTTCTTTGGATCACAGTGGCAGTGTGGAGAGGGACGATTTGCTGCATAGGCAACAGCGTATCCTCCATATGAACCCGCCCAGGCTATGTAGTTCAAGGGAAAAAACACTTTATACCTGTTAGGGTGCCATCTATTGGTTCAGTAGAAAAACATGAGTTTAAAAAAATGAGTACCCATCAAGAATGAATAAAACAAAAGCATCTTCGGTATAAAATAACCTAATGGGTTGACATGCCGTAAAACCGCCCTGTTGTCTGGTGTGTTAGAATAGACCGACTGCACCTCTGCAGAGGGGTAAGACTCCCCCAATAGGGCCACCTTAAGGACGAAACACAGGTGGCTGAGCCACTTAGACCCTTACTTAGGCTAGACCGGCGGTCGGAGACGTCCCATCCAATCAATCGACTGGTCACATCCAGCCCTAGCACCTATATGACTGTCTCTACCCATTTTATCATATGGGTGCTAGAATGTGGTGACTGAGGGTCTACATGTCCTCAAAATGACGTTAAACTCTGATAGTGAGTTTCCAGTTTTGAAGGTCTGGGGAATGTGTAGCACCCCTTTATCACCATTGCTCCCTGGTCCACTCTGAACCGGAGTGGTAATACCAGTAAGTGTCCCATCTATGGGTTAAATAGGAAAATGTGTTTATAAAAAAAAAAAATGATTATCCATTAAGAAAGAATTTATTGCAAAACTTTGTCGGCATTAAATGACCACTGAGGTTGATATGCCGCAAACCAAACCAAACCCAACCAAACCATGCCGCAAAAACCCAACAAACCAACCAACCAGCCAACCAACCGTTTTGAGCTGTGTTTTTAATCATTATTTTCTCTGTAATGGAATTGGGTACTTTGGACGATCCTTATTTAATATTAAGAATGTGAATATTCTTTAGGGGTTGTTTTTTAAAAAAAAGGGCCTGTTAATGAAGTCATGTATGAACGGCATAAACAAGTGCGTCAATTTTTATATGTATACGTCCCTTTGGTTCCACCCATGTTGCAGAGTGTTGCACATATGCCAATGCAGAGGTGCAGTCGTTGTATTCTGCAGCCCCAGCTAACGAGGCAGTATTAGGTCTGGATACTTTTGACGATCCTTATTCCAATATCAAGAATGTGATTATTCTTGTGGGATTGTTTTTTAAAAAAGGATTTGTTAATGAGGTCATGTATGAACGGCATAAACAAGTGGTGTCAATTTTAATATTTAGACGTCACTTTGGTTCCGCCCATGTTGCAGAGTGTTGCACATATACCAATGCAATTTAATGCACATATACAGATGCAATTTAAAAGATATTTAATACGGCTTGTTGCGTCCTATTAAAATAGATTCGTGCATTTTGATTATTTTTTGTTTCCTTTTTCAATTAGTGCCATATGAATTTCTGTTGAGTATTAATAAGGGTGTGATTCTCTTGGGTGATATGTTTATGGCTGGATTTCCCCCGTTCTTTTCCGATCAATATATAATTCTGTATCAGCCAGACAGCGGAGGAGTCAATCCCTTTTTCACTAGCGTTAGAACAAGGAAAATATTTAAAGAAAGTAAAGTTTTTGCGGTGGTTTAAGTCAGTCAAACAGTGATATGTTTATGGCTAGGGTTGTTTTTATTCAAATATTTGTTAAGTAGAATGTTAGCTAACTAAATAATGGGCTATTCCTATTTTTATTGTGAAGAAAGAAAGGGAAGAAAAATGACATGCTACACATCAGAAGAAATATAATAAGAAAGAAAGAGATGGATTTCCCCCGCTTTTTTCCTAAATATTGCGTAGAGACCGGGTGGGTATATATATAAGTCATCTTCTTTATATATATATATATATATATATATATATATATATATATATATGTGTGTGTGTGTGTGTGTGTGTGTGTGTGTGTGTGTGATGCTCTTGTTTGATATGTTGAAGGCTGGGCTTATAAACAAAGTCCCAAGATTTGATAAGTAAGGGTGTGATTCTCTTGGGTGATATGTTTATGGCTGTTTTTTTTTTAAACTTCGAAGATTTATTAAATAGCATGTTAGTTAGCTAAATAATGGGCTATTCTCATTTTATTGTGAAGAATGAAAGGGAAGAAAAATGACATGCTACACACGAGAAGAAATATAATAAGAAAGAAAGAGATGGATTTCCTCCACTTTTTTATATATATATATATATATATATTTTGAGGATATGTGCTTAATTGAAGTCATACCTAATTTTGAAAATTTAATTAGTTGATAATTAATGAATTTAGGCGGGCATATATGTTCAAATGTTCTCCCATATCTATAACCTTGCTGATAAGACCTAATAGGTCGAAATGTACATTCAGGGATTGACATTTTCTCGATTTGTTTAGCCTTACATTTGAACATATATGCCCGCCTAAATTCATTAATTATCAACTAATTAAATTTTCAAAATTAAGTATGACTTCAATTAAGCACATATCCTCCAAAAATTGTCGGCTTAAAGCCATATAGAAATAAACACATTTGTTTGTTTACTTACCCTCATATATATATATATATATATATATATATATATAATATATATATATATATATACATATATATATATATATATATATCCCTTATTTAGCGACACTTGTAGTCAGAAATCATAAAATCCCATTCACATAACCATTTCCAACATATACTTCCCAACAAATTTAAACTTTCACATTATCCAAAAAAAAACTTACAACCATTCATACTTTTTTACTTTATATATAAGAAAAAAGAAAAAATACAGAAATAAAAAATAAATAAATAAATAAAATAAAAAATTATTTTCTAAAAATCCGTTGCAGGCCTACCGTCAGCAGGTTAATACTTTTCCTGTTTGAAAAAGAGAATTTGTCTAGTCTCGATTTTGAAAAATGTATTCTTTTCTCAAAAACTGTTACAATAAGATATACATGACTGTCGCTGATCGAGAAACGTGGGTGGATGTGCTTATATTTGAAACTACCGCATAATTTTTTTTGTAACATCAATTTTTTCGTTTTGAATTCATATTATTTTCGTCTCCGCTCTTTACAAGAGCGGAGACGAAAAAATATGAATTAAATGGAGTAAAACAAGTTCTGAAGATGATTTTTATAAATCGAAATATTGTTCAATATTAGCTATGAATATGATATAAAATATTTTCACTTTAACAGCATATTGTGTTGTTTTCATATCCTTTTATCTATACTCATATATATATATATATATATATATATATATGTGTGTGTGTGTGTGTGTGTGTGTGTGTGTGTGTGTGTTTAAAGAAAGCAAAGTTTTTGGGTGGGTTAAGTCAGTATCAGCCAGACAGCGGAGGAATCTATCCTCTTTTCACCAGCGCTAGACCAAGGAAAATATTTAAAGAAAATAAAGTTTTTGCGGTGGTTTAAGTCAGTCAAACAGCGAAGGAGTCTATCCCCTTTTCACTAGCGCTAATTGTTTTTGCATCTGAAGGTGGAACGCCACACTTACCATCAGCTTCTCACTTTACGTCCTAGGTCCCTGTGCTACTCATACGCTGCGATGGCGCGGACCGGTATCGAACCCGAAATCTTGAGATGCCTAGTCGGATGCTCTACCAACTGAGCTAAACCGGCCTTAAAATATATACGTATATATAAAACGTGGAGGACTTTGTGTTACAATGGTATCAAGAATTTTGCAGTATCGGAGGTCACCAAGCTGCGTCAGGCAAGAGAAAGGACTAGAGTATTGGCTAGTGTCCCAGCAATACATTCTAATAATCCACACTCTTGTTCCATCTGTGGACTTCTTTGCAAATCATTGGCAGGGCTGAAATGTCACCTGCGATTAACACACAAGGTTAAATGAAAGAGGCTGTCGGAACCTCATACATCAAAATCGACGGGAGAGTCCATCATATATATATATATATATATATATATATATATATATATATATTAAATGAGGTCGAAACAGCTGTCCAGTGCTCCGGATGTCGCAAAGTGTTTTGCCGAGTTGTCTGGTCGTGGTAATATGATTCAATTATCAATCATATAATATATATATATATATATATATAATATATGTGTGTGTGTGGTGTGTGTGTGTGTGTGTGTTGTGTGTGATATGTGGTGGCTGGGCTTATAAACAAAGTTCCAAAATTTGATAAGTATCATGTTAGTCCCCAAGAGGTTGGAAGGTTAATAAACGTAAGTCTTTATATATATAATATATATATATATATAATATATATAATATATATATTGCATTACCACTCTTGGGAAAAGTTATGAATCCAATTATTCTCCTTCCAGCTATGGGTAAATAGTAGGGCAGACTGGACTCTGTAACGTTGATATGACAAGTCTATGAGAAAGAAAAACTCTGAATTATCAGTAATATGGAAATATGGGATATGTAAGAACATGTAGCTTTGTTTTACGGCCAGGTTAATACAATATGTCTATTGCTATCATCAAAATATACAAACATTATGGGATACAAAAAGATGTGTCGGTTGATTGGTTTTTACGGCACGTCAACCCTTGATAAGCTATTTTATGCCAAAGACGTTTTGTTATATTCATTCTTGAAGGTATTCAATTTTTTTAAAACACAAATCTTTATAAACACGTTTTTCTTCTCCTGTACACATGAATTAATTACCATAATTACTAAAAGCACTGGTTCCAGCGAAGTTAAGCAGCAATGATCCTGTTTGATACATAATTGGGTGACCATTTAAGCAATAGCAGGTAAGCAACCCGAGTCCTTTATTTATGAAAATAACTTGATTTAGCATTAAATGACCCGAAAAGTGTTGATATACCATAAAACCAAGACAACAACCAGCCTGTTCAACAAATAAACAAACCCAAACCTCCGCTCTTTCAGACATTAATGTTTCTGGTTGTAAAGTGAGGGATCATTTTGATTATATAAACAAGTCGTAAACTGATCACTCATTTATAAGGAGTTATGATGTTCAACAAGTCACTGTTAAATCACGCTGAAAGCACCGGTTTCTCCAAGATAACCGAAGTTAAGCAGCGATGAGCCTGTTCGATACTTAATTACGTGACCACTTAAGCAATGGCAGGTACTATAAGCAACTTGAATCCTTTGTTTATAAAAAGAAATACTTGAGTCAGCATTGAATGACCCGGAAAGTGTTGATATGCCGTTAAACAAACCAATCAAACCAAAGATATATAATAACAGTCTGTACATTTATGTACTTGTAAAATTTGTTATATCTACATATCATAAATACCTGTGTCTATAAATGAACATCTTATTATAATGGAGATTGTGTGTTTTTCTGTCTGTAACCGAAACTATATTCCTACTCAAGTCACAATTCCCTTTAGTTATTTACATCACATTCTCCATGATTTTATTTATATTTAAACCTCAATTATTAATAAAATTGTTATACATCATTAATACTGTTGGTCTTATCTACATACTAATAACATGCAATTGTATTTATATATACAACAAAATAGCGGTTTACAGTGTGAATGGAAGGCTAATTTGCATATTGATATTAAAAATTTGATTTTAATAAATATGTGCTTAGTATTATTGATTTCTAATTGTTTGGTTTTATCTTAATGAATATGAGAAAAAATCTCGGGGATAAATCTTAAAAGAAATCGATTAACAAGAAGAAATAACTGTAATTTTATTCTTTACTTCCTATTCTAACTAAATAGTTAAATTAGGAAAATTTACCAATGAAAGACGGGAGTAATGGAAAATGATGGAAGAGTTGGTTTCAAAGTTGTTCTATTTTTCAATCATACCCCCTCTATTCCAAATCTTTTTATCTGAATTTTTATTCAGTTTCATTAGTCTTTCTAATTTAATATGATATTTTATTATATCAAAACTTAAATACTAGCACCCGGAGGGTGCATATATTTGCTAGTTATAATAATTTATGGAGTTTAACAAATTATATATATAATTAGTAATTAACTAGATATTGTAGTTACTCAGATACTTAAATATTCTCTTCCTCCCTCCCACACACACACACACACACACACACACATATATATATATATAAAGCAATCTACAGACGCGCATTTCGGGCTTTATCCCTCATCAGTGTAGCTATACTTATTTTTCAGCAGCTACCTCTGGTCGGGTTCGAGACCCGAACGAACTTTCGCTCGTCAAGTCTCTTACCGATGGGTCCACAAGCAGCTGCCCAGAATAGAAGGCAGAATAATCGCTATATTTCCTAAACCGGAAATAAACTCACCAGAGGTCTCTAACTTGTAAACAAGTGAGACTAGCTTTTCGCCGAAGCGGTGAATTTTCGCAATTAGTCCCTTCTAAACAGAGTGCTCAACCTGAAAATTGGGGAGCGTATATAAAGCAATCTACAGACGCGCGTTTCGGGGTTTACCCCTCATCAGTGCAGCTATATATATATATATATATATATATATATGTGTGTGTGTGTGTGTGTGTGTGTATGTATATATTATGTAGATAATATGGATGCTACATTTAAGTAAACAGTACTCAATAGCAGTAAATTAAGGTGGCGTCGACAGTCGAGAAACTGACAGTAATCAGGCGCCTTTGACTCCATGCCTACGCTATCTAAACTTATATATATATATGTGTGTGTGTGTGTGTGAGTGTGTATATATGTATATATATATATATATATATATATATATATATATATGTGTGTGTGTGTGTGTGTGTGTGTGTGTGTGTGTGTGTAGATAGCGTAGTCATAGAGTCAAGAGCGCCTGGATAATTACAACATGAACTCCTGCAGTTAGCTGTAATTAATCAATATCTTCTTAATTGTGTGGATTTACCCCTGAAGATCCCTATGGTGATCTCGGGTAGGTTATTTATGTACACACACACACACACACACACACACACTATATATATATATATATATATATATATTATATATATATATATCAAAATTAGCATTTTTTCTTTTATACAAGTTTTGTTGTGCCCCCCTCCCACAAAAAATCACTTCTGCATCGTTCGCTCGAACTACTACCATTCCTACAACACCCCACTACCAATTGTTATTACCTCCCACTTCTAATTCCTTGCTACTACTCGTTCTCGTTAAAAACAAGACACGAAACCATACCATCGTTTCCTATCTGATGATGGCAAACTGTATTGCCGAAAGCGCTCGTATCGAAACCTTTGGTGGACTATTACACCAGTAACACCCCGACACCAAAAAGATGGCCCGAAAATTAGAAAGGATCAACCAAAAACTTGTCCGACAAGAATTGTCTGTACAGTTCAACAAAACTTGTATATATATATATATATATATATATATATATAGTGGTAGATTGACTTATGAGTCTCCCAAATTACGTTTTTTTTTAGAGTAGATCTGTCACTCGGTTGAGTTTTTGCTTTGTGTTGAGAGTTCAAATTTGAGGTACGGGTTCTCCAATTCCCCCTCCACCAGCTTTTCCAAACCAGAGATTTGTGCTGGTCAGTCATTTTAACCTTCTTCGGGTAATTCTTCACAAGAAACGACGGATGTTTCAGCTTGCTGTCACATTGGATAACAAAACGACGCCCCAGACCAAATTTGGCTGCTGACTAGTGCTAGTGAAAATAGGATAGACTGACAATAGGCCACTCTGCTTATATTACCTTATACTTATATGGTTTTAAGTATTGATAATCAATTATTTATAAACCTCACGGAGTTTCAGCTCACTAATCTATCAATAATGGAGATTCGCTTCCGGTTTTTGTCTGTAACAAAAATTACGTCACTGCTTACGTCACATTACCCAAAATCGTCATAACATAGAATAAAGACACTCAAAATTTGAACATGCAACATTAGACAGTTCTCATTGTTTTTTAAAACAAGTTTTAATAAATACATGACTGGTATTATATATCTATATATAGTTTGTTTTATTTTAATACATATTTAAAGTTTACATTTCAAATTGTTTTATTTTTTAATCCGTTGATGAATTTGATGATTTTACTTACTTAGGGTACAAACTCGCTGACATTGAATTTATTACTCCCACCCATCATGCAATATGTTTAAAAAATCTATTTTTTACATCGCCCGGAGGTTTTTATTTATTTTGTACTAGTAATAATAATAATTCCAAGTAAACAATAATAGCTTCAAGTAACAATTCTTAATACAATTAATTTGAACATCTTATTATAATGGAGATTGTGTGTTTTTCTGTTTGTAACCGAAACTATATTAATACTCAAGCCACAATTCCCTTAGTTATTTACATCACATTCTCCATGATTTTATTTTTATTTAAACTTCTATTATTAATAAAATTGTTATACATCATTAATACTATTGACCATATCTAGATACTAATAACAGGTAATTGTATTTATATATATACAACAAAATAGCGGTTTACAGTGTGAATGGAAAGGCTAATTTGCATATTGATCTTTAAAATTTGATTTTAATAAATATGTGCTTGGTATTATTGATTTCTAATTGTTTGGTTTTATCTTAATGAATATGAGAGAAAATCTCTGGGATAAATCTTAAATGAAATCGATTAATAAGAAATAACTGTAATATTATCCTTTACTTCCAATTTTAACTAAATAGTTAAATTAGGAAAATTTACTAATGAAAAACGGGAGTAATGGAAAATGATGGAAGAGTTCGTTTCAAATTTGTTCTATTTTTCAATCATACCCCCCTCTGTTCCAAATCTTTCTATCTACATTCTTATTCAGTTTCATTAGCATTTCTAATTTAATATGATATTTTATTATATTAAAACTTAAATACTTGCACCCGGAGGGTGCATATATTTGCTAGTAATTATAAAATAGTAATGATTCCTATCCAATAGAATATCTCTCTTGGCCTGTAGTGCATATTGGGGATTCTGTACCCTCTAGTAAATGTCCTGAAACCAAGGAATATTTCAGTATAAATTTTGTGTCAATAACATGAATAGAAAAAAATCCTTAGGGAAAAGAAAGGTGTTTATCACAGTTTTAGTATAATAATAGAAGATATATATATATATATATATATATATATATATATATATATATATATATATATATGTGTGTGTGTGTGTGTGTGTGTGTGTGTGTGTGTGTTGGTTTGGTTTGTTTTACGGCATATCAACCTCAGTGGGTCATTTAATGTTGATAAAGTTTTGAAATAAATTCATTCTTAATAGATACTCAATTTGTTTTATAAATACATTTTTCTATTTGACTCATAGATGGGACCTTAACAGGTACTGTCACTCCGGGTCAGAGTGGACCTGGGAGCAATGGTGATAAAGGGGTGCTCCATATTCCCGAAACCTCCAAAACTCGAACCTCACCATTAGATTGATAAAAAGGGTTGGGGCTTATTATAAGGGCACTAGGGTTGGGGCAATCATATAGGTGCTAGGGATTGCCGTGACCAGCAGATTGATCGGAGTGGGGCTTCTCCGACCGCCCGTCTAGCCCAAGATAAGGGCCAAAGCGTTGTATTGTAAGTCATAGATTGCTCTGTGTGTGATTCGAACCCTGATTGCCAGGCTGACAGGCGGGCATATCTATAACTCTGGTGATGAGGCATAATGTGTCGAAATGTACATACAGAGATCGACTTTTTCTCAATTTGTTTACGCCTTTACATTTGAACAGATGTGCTCGCCTAATTTTTTAATTATCAACTATTTAAATTTCAATTAGGTGTGACTTCAATTAAGCACGTATTCTCATATATATATATATATATATATATATATATATATATATATATATATATATATACAAGGGTATATTAGGCACTAAATAACTCAAGAATGTTGATATGCCATTAAACAAACAAACCAACAGGGCTTTATGATACACCGACTGCACCTCTTCAGATGTGTAAGACCACTCCCCCAATGGGGTACCTGTTGGCCGTGGGTGTTGACCCGTAGTGCGTAAGTATGGGACCCCGGAGGCTGAGCAGTCAATGACATACAGCACTCCACTTAGACACTTAGGCTAGACGGGCGGTCCAATAGGCCCCTCCGATCAATTGGCTGCTCACGTTAATCCCTAGCACCTATATAATGGTCACAACCATATTGCCCAACTTTTTATCATATATGTGCTAGAAGGCAATGGCTGAGGGTCATCATATCCTGGGAAAGACGTTAAACTCTATCTGATGTTGTGGTTCCTGTTCTGGAGGTCTGGGAAATGTGGAGCACCCTTTATCACCATTGCTTTCAGTATACTCATTAAATATTAGTATATTAATTATTAATATTAAATGAGATAAAATTGACTATTAACGCATTAGAAGAAAATCAAATGAAAGAAAATTGAATGAAAAAGCAATTAATAAATTTAATGAAAAAACAATGAAAGAAAATTTAATGAAAATTGAATGAAAGAAAAGTTACTATCAAGGCATTGGAAGAAAATTAAATGAAAGAAAATTAGATGAAAAAGTAATGGAAGAAAGTTGAATGAAAAGCAATGTAAGTAAATTGAAAGAAAATAGCAATGAATGAAAATTGAATGAGAAGCAATGAAAGAAAATTGAAGGAAAAAAGCAATGAAGGAATATTAAATGAAAACTGAATGAAAGAAAATTGACTATCAAGGCATTGAAAGAAAATTAAATGAAAGAAAATTGAAGGAAAGATAATTGAAGGAAAATGCTATGAAAGAGAACTGAATGAAAAATCAATTAGAAAATTTTAAGTATCCATTAAGAATGAATTTATTTCGAAACTTTGTCGGCATTAAATGACCCACTAAGTTTGATATGCCGTAAAACAAACCAAACCAAACCAAACACAGAACCGCCCTGTCGGTGGGACGTTAGAATGCACCGACTGTACCTCTGCAGAGGGGTAAGACTCCCCCAATGGGGCCACCAGTTGGCCGTGGTGGCGACCCGTGATGCTTAAGGATAGAACCCAGGTGGATGAACAGTTCATGACTTGCAATACTCCACTTTGGCCCTATCTTGGGCTAGATGGGCAGTCGGAGAGGCCCCTCCGATCAATCGGCTGGTCACGTCAAGCCCTAGCACCTATATGATGTTCCCAACCCTATTGACCTTATGGCAAGCCCCAACCCCTTTTTATCATATGGGTGCGAGAAGGCGGTGACTGAGGGTCTACATGTCCTGGGAATGACGTTAAACTCCAGTTCTTGGGGTTTGGGGAATGTAGAGCACCCCTTCATCACCATTGCTCCCTGGTCCACTCTGACCCGGAGTGGTAGTACTTGTTAGGGTCCAATCTATGCGTTAGAAAAACGAGTTGATAAACAAAACTGTATTATGCATTAAGAATGAATTTATTTCAAAACTTTATCGGCATTAAATGACCCACTAAGGTTGATATGCCGTAAAACAAACCAAACCAAAGCAAACAAAGAAATCAAACCTTATGCACTCTCAACTGGTCTTGTTCTGTAAATAGCAGCACTTAGTGAATGTGATCGGCCATGTTTGCTAGACTGACGTCATTCCCGAAGGCGCCAGAGTCGGGCTTTAATGTTTGGATAAACAGAACCGCCTTACACTGAAGATGTTTGTAAAATTTAAGCCCGTTAACAAGTTGAAATAAATCTCGGAATTACACGCAAAGAGACGAAGAAGAAAAAAAACCCGCGAAGGAAATGAGGCATAAAAATGGGAAGAGAAATCTCGAACTTAGGAAACCTTTCACTTTTTTTTCGACAATGTTTGTCAAGACAACGAGAAAGGATTGACTGTAGTAATTATATTTACACACACACACACACACACACACACACACAGAGATGGTAGGTGTGGCGCAGAAACAATCTCCTTGGTCTAGCGCTAGTGAAAAGGGGATAGACTCCCTTGCTGATTGGCTGATACCTACTTTAGGCCACCCGACGACTTTTTTCTGTATCAAGTTTAACCCATTTATATAAATAAAATATTATTATAACACATCTTATTATAATGGAGATTCTGTGTTTATCTATCAGTAAGCGAAAGTATATCACTACTTAAGTCACAATTCCCTTTATTATTTACGTCACATTCTGCAAGATTTTATTTTTTATTTAAACCTCAATTAATAATAACATTTTTTTACATTATTATTACTGTTGGCCTTATCTATATACATTGCAAGTGCATTTATATATACAACAAAATAGCGGTTTACAATGCGAATGGGAAGGCTAATTAGCATATTTATATTAAGAATTTGATTTTAATAAATATATGCTTAGTATTATTGATTTCTAATTGTTTGGTTTTATTTCAATGAGCAATACCAAACAATCAGAAATCAATAATACTAAGCATATATTTATTAAAATCAAATTTTTTATATCAATATACAAATTAACCTTCCCGTTCACACTGTAAGTAAGTAAGTCGTCGGCGTTGGCCTAATGTCGGTATCAGCCAATCAACAAGGGAGTCTATCCCCTGTTCACTAGCGCTAGACCAAGGAGATTATTTTAGCGTCTGAGGTGGAGCGCCACACCTACCATCAGCCCCCTCACTTTACCGCACAGATCCCTGTGCTACTCATACGCTGAGTTGGCGGGGGCCGATATCGAACTAGGAACCTCGTGGTTTCTAGCCGAACGCTCTACTGACTGAGCTAACCCGGCCCTATTTTGTTGTATATATAAATACAATTTCTTGTTATTAGTATGTAGATATGGTTAACATTATTAATAATGTAAAACAATTTTATTAATAATTGAGGTTTAAATAAAAATAAAATCATGGAGAATATGATGTAAATAACTAAGGGAATTGTGACTTGGGTAATGACATAGTTTCGGTTGCAGACAAATGCACAATCTCGATTATAATAAAATTATAGTTATTTAATAAGCTTAGCTTAGATGTGGCACAAGGCCGAATGTATGGGGTACCCAGTGAGACTCGAACTCACTAGTCAGGGTTTGCCAGTCTAGCTCACTACGAGAGGCGCCCTTAGTTATTGACTAAGCATAGCTTAGATGCGGCACAAGGCCAGAATTATGGGGCGCCCAGTGAGAATCGAATTCACGAACAATGGTCCACTAATCTAGGTTGCTAACCATTACACCATGGGAGGTGACCTATCGTAATAAAATTATAACTGGATAAACGTTTTATACGCTGATTTTTTAATAAAAAATTTGAATGGTATATGTTATACTTACAACAGTAGGACCAGTTCAGTCGGTAGAGCATTCGGCTCGGAACTCCTAGGTTTCGGGTTCAATTCCGGTCGGCATGAGTAGCACAGATTGGTTCAATGCGGTAAAGTGGGATTTGATGGTAAAGGGCCGGGTTAGCTCAGTCGGTAGAGCGTTCGGCTAGAAACAACAAGGTTCCTAGTTCGATTCCAGCCCTCGCCAACTCAGTGTATGAGTAGCACAGAGATCTGTGCGGTAAAGTAAGGAGCTGATGGTAGGTGTGACACTCCACCTCAGACGCAAAATCAATCTCCTTGGTCTAGCGCTAGTGAAAAGGGGACAGACTCCCTGGCTGAATGGCTGATACCGTTATTAAGCCGCCCCGACGTTAGACGCAAAAACAATTTCCCTGGTCTCGCACTAGTGAAAAGGAGATAGACTCCTTCGCTGTCCGGCTGATACCGACTATAGGCTACTCGGGTTAACATTGCAAATCGTGGTCAAAATTAAAACGGAAAAATTTGTCTTGGGCATAGATTTTAATGAATTTAATTATTACTAAGGACACGATTTATGTTATTTTTAACTTAAATTTTAACCGTTAGTTGTGTTTAATGAAAAAAATAGATAAACAAAAAACGTACTTTCTATTTCGATATTACAGGCGACGTGTGCTTTTCTTAAGTATGGGTGACCAAAAGTGTTATTTTCCGTATTTTTTATGTTAATAAATTCTC
>CM042175.1:56927772-56937903 GCA_023376005.1 Doryteuthis pealeii | reverse complement strand
TTTAGCGCACTTACTCACTCCTTTAGTTCCAGTGGCATCTGTGTTACATTTTAGATAGCGATATACGTACATTTCGCGAGTCTCTTGTTTAGATCTCAAATTTTGTTAAGCGTGAATTTATATACCAGGTTTTACATATGTTAACATTATGTATCTTATATCTGTTTTTCCGATTAGTGAATATGTAAATATATTAATAATTGTTTATGTTCTACACAAGTGTCGGAATTGATAGTTACATTAATTAACTTTGAAATCTACAAACTGTGGTGTATAACTATATCTACCCTGAACGTGATGCTACTGTAGAATGCAATCACAGCTTTCTTGGTATCAATGTCGGACCTCCTAATAAGTAGCTCACGAGTTAAAAAAGTACTTAACAGGACTTACAACGGTTTATTTAAAACGCATTTAATATATGAGTACATAAAATAATACTGAGTCTTAATTTATCATATATTCATTTTATTCAATATATAATGAGCAAAGACCCAATCTACCTTATGGAGTAGTCGATTTTAATATTTAGTTCACTCTAGTATATTCTAGATTATCCATATTTCTTTCTGAAAATTAGATTAAACGTTTTATAATCTTAACTTTTATTTATAATTATATTAACAGCTCCCAGTCACGCCACACAAATAAATTTCTTCTTCAACACACAAGATATTTTACACCACCACCCCTGAGGGCGTTTTATATTTTTGCTAGTTTCTTTTAATAAAGAAAGATACCAGTGGAAAACCGGATTTAGTTATTGACAATCAAAGGTGTCTCTGTCCGATCTTTGGATATCTATGAGAAAAAAAAAAACTCTTTGGACAGAAGTCCCCAACATTATGAAAGATCATATGGTTCACGAAATAGAATTGAATAAGAAAAAAGTAAGTAATATATATATATAGATGCATTCTCTGTGTATACTATAGATTGTGGTGTAAGTTTTGGCAATACAGAAAATGAATATACAATAACAAGTCAGATATCTAATGTAAGTATATTTAATATCTATTTGGTCTATTAAGATTATAACACACACACACAACACACACACAACACATCACCATACACACACTTCACTAATCATCGGGAATCGAATATATTAATTAATATATCATATTAAATATATTATATATAATAATATATATTAATATTAATATATATATATACATACCAGTCAATTACATACTAATAATATATATATAATGGGTGAGAATAGAGATTTAGAATTAGATAGGCATAGATATGATACATACATACTATAACTCCATTACCTGATCTAATATATCAGTAACTAATAATATAAGCAGAATGATAATTATATTTTCTGTTCATTCTACAAAAGTAATATTCTCACAGATGGGCATAAGTACTTCCTATCAGAGGGGAGGCTATATAAATATCTATAAATATAGATAATTATTTATCATACTTATGGTGCCTTCGTGCTGTGTTTTGTGTGTTGTGTTACAGATCAGCTATAGGACAACTTAATATTATGTATTATTATATTTATATATATATTGTGTATATATATATATTTATATATATAAATGTGTGTATAATATAATATGTATATTATATGTGTGTATATATATGTAATATATATTATAATTTTTATTTACCTCCTACCTTATATATATCTTTCTTTCTTTATTTATTAAAATATTAGTGTTATGATATCTCACTTATCCTTTATATAATTAATATTCTTTGCCATTTCTATGTCTATGATAACTGTCAATATATGCATTTAGTATATATGTGCGTTCGTCGGAATAATCTATAAATTGAGAGGAGGTGTATCATTTGGAGACTATATTCTATCGAGATAATATAGTAATAAATGAGATTATGAACAGACACTATATGATATGACTTATGTTTAACACTAGTTAATACATTATGTGTAGTGTATGTAACTATGCAGATATTTAGAAAAGCATAAGAATGCGGATAGTAATATGACATGGAGACAGATGCGCTGGAGTTCACTATCGAGTAGACACAGAGACACTTGTGCAGGAGAGTGTGGATGGTTAAATATGTTATGATTTTATGATATTGCAAATTATCGATAAGTTATTGGTATAAGATAGATAGTTAGATATGAACAGACAAATAGATAGATAGATCAGATGATATATAGGAACGACTAATAAGCAGATAGATATGAACAGATTAATATAGATTAGATAGGATAGATATAACAGACTATATAGATAGATATAAAGATATGAACAGACTAAAATAGATAGATAGATAGATATGGAAACTTTTTTTATTTTTTTTTTTTTTTTTTTTTGATTTATATATAAATAGATAGATAGATAGATATAAACAGACTAATATAGATAAGATAGATATAACAGACGAATATAGATAGATACATAGATATGAACAGACTAATATAGATAAAGATTAGATAGATAGATAGATATAACAGACCAAGACAAACAGACGGACAACAAACAGACGAGAATTATTGAATAATATTTACTATTATTAGTCTTAATATACTTTTACTCATATATATGTATATAGATAAGAGAAGTCAGAGATTTATGGATAATGTAGGAATGATAGAGATGTAATGAGTAGGAAGGAAGATGGATCCGACCGAAGAAAGAGAGAGAACGATTAAGATTGAAAATTAGAAACTCATTATATATAGGATTAAGCTATCTATAAGGCAATATATAATAATGATGACTATAAATAAATTAGCGAGGTATGTATTGAAGAGGGAAGCAGAGAATAGAGAGAAACGATTGTATGTGTAGGCCAACCGACAGATCAGACTAGATAGATTGGACAAATGAACGAGAGAAAGATATTTATCCGCCATATAGGAGGGAGTTAGTCGCGTCGAGCACATTTTAATCTGGATACTTTTTTTCCAGTTGTTGAATTATTTAATTGACTCACCAATATGAATATGATACGTTAGTTGATTTAATGCACTGAGCTTTTTTCTCTTCTTTCCATTACACCTTTCACCCTCTCTCTACTCACCTACAATAACTCTTTCTATCTGTAGACTATCGGGTAGCGCATTCAATAATGAAAATTCTCTTTAATGTGTTTTAGTTGTTTCGTATTTGAGAAGTTCTGTTATGATTAAAGTTGATGCTGGTCAGTAGAGAGGAAACACTGACATAAATATACGAATATCATTCGGTCTAATTTCAACTCAAGTGTATATATGAGATAGACGGATAGTTATTTTGAATTTAATACACACAACAACAAAAAAAACTATCATCATACAGACACTAGGTAATTGTACATTGGAGAAAATAGTACCACACAACACACACAGAGAGAGAGAGAGAGAGACGAGATAGAGAGGAGAGACAGGACGACAGACAGACAGAACACACAACGACCACACACACACACACAACACACACCACGCACGCACGCACGCACAATGTTGGCTCCCCCAAATTGGATATAAATATACAAGGTAAAAATATACGAGAGAAGAATAAATATTCTGTAATTGTGATTAGATATTCATTGCTATCCAATCTTGCTATATTCATACGTAATATTTTTCCATAATCTTTATTATAAGAGGAAGCGAACACTCATTTTTCTCATTGTCCTTTACCTGTCTTTCATGCATATCGTTATTTTATAAATATGTAGCAATAAATGTTTTTAATAGAAGGATAAAATATAGTATGTCTCAATATAAATGTTTCTTTGAAATATAATAAATTAATAATATGGTTATGCAATATATTAGTTATTTTCATTAAAAATAAATAAATATATATTCTGGTGATTTTGTTAAATGACGGATGCAGAATAGGATAAAACATTTAATTGCGAAAGAAGAACGGATGAAATGTAACGTTCTATGTTTATTTCATGGAGTATGTATATTTACAGGAATAGTTACATTCAGAGTATATTAACCTTATGATTGTTAAGGTTCACAGATGAGTAGGGATGAGAGTATTATTATGCTAATTGGATAATAGATATTTAATTTATTCTTCCTAAATAAATATATAGTTATCAACATTATTAATACCTTTATATCTGGAATATTTTTTAATTTTAAATATATTATTATTAATATTAGCATTTTTTGGCGATTTAGGAGAGTACAACATATCTCAGCTATATTATCCACAGGTGAAGAGATTGTGACCAAGATGAGCAATGATATCTCAGGAGTAAGGAGTGCTACAATCTCATTATAATTAAGATGCTATATAATTATTAAATATACATATAGGAAAAATTTAAACTATAAAATAAATCGGAGAGTGAAGTTACTCTTACATATCTATCTATTTGATGACAAGGAAACATTCACGACCAATATGGTTTCAATGCGAGTGCACAATTTCGTTTCTCTATGTGGCAATGAAGGATGTTCGAATATATATGTGCTGTCATTATAATAGCTTATTTATTTTATTTATATATATATGGAGCGTATATTTGAGGTGGATATAGACGATATATGTTTATATATAGGAGGTGGAGTATATATATTCTAGGTGAATGATTATATGTGTTCAAATAAATGTTCACTCTGATGAAGGTCGATTCTTCTATGTGTGCGAAATATTTTCAGCAGACATACTGACCGAAACACATGGTGTAAGTGATATCGATTAATGTGATATCGATTAAATTCATTTTATCCATTTACATTTCTTTTCTTAACTCATTATTTCCCTCATTAATTGTCGATTCAATTCCTTTTCCATTTTCACACACACATATAATATAATATGTGTGTGTGATATATACATATAAATATATAAATGTATACATATATACATCTTAAAGAAATTTGAAAACAAAGTGTTTTCAAAAATAAGATAATTTATTTATGCGACGCTTTAAAAACCGTTTCGGTTTCTTTAAAACTTCATCAGGATGTATTATGGGATGAAGAAATTGAAATGGATAGTTTTATTAGATGACAGGAGAAGAATAAAAAATCTTTATAAACTTTGTGGTTGTTGTGTAATCGCTGAACAAATACAGTTACACAACAAATAAAAAAAAAACAAAAAACAAAACAATCCTTTTATGAAGATTTTTTTATCTCCTGTCATCTATAAAAATCCCTCAATTTCTTCATCCATAATACATCCTGGTGAGGTTTAAAGAAACCGAAACGTTTAGCCGTCGATAAATAATTCATCTTATTTTTGGAACACTTGTTTTTTTCAAATGTTCTTAATAATTGTCGGATTTATTTACATATTTACTCCCACATATATATAATATTACGTAGCCCCCCCCGCCGCCCCCCGCGCGACCATAACCCCTGGAAAAACCAAATTTATCCAAATCATAACGGTCTATCTCAACGTTCTATCTCAGCGTTCCAAATTTAAAAAAAATTCGATTTTTTTGTTTTTTTCCCTAAACGAATTTTTTCATTCAAAATAAAATGTTCACTCTGATGAAGGTCGATTCTTCTATGTGTGGGAAATATTTTCACACCACAATAAACTGACCGGAAACACATGTGTAAGTGATACGATTAATGTGATATCGATTAAATCATTTTATCCATCTACATTTCTTTTTCTTTACTCATTTTTTCCTCATATTTGTCCGGATTCATTCCTTTTTCCCATTTTCATAATTTTATATATATATATTTAACACACACATACCACACACCCAACACACAACACACACACACCTTACGACAACAAGGAGTTTTTATTTTAATAAATCCTGTCCGCAGTTTGAGAAGCTCAATGTGTGCTCTAAATGTTAGAAGTCACAGAGAAATTATATAAACGTAGAAGAAATAACAAAAGATTTAGCATTAAGTCTATTTAAGCTCCCTGAAATAGCAAAAAGGCTAAATACTCGTAAGTCTGTTGTTATTTCCTTTAACTTATATATATATATATATATATATTATATATATATTATATATATAAGTGTTCGATCATCCTTAGTATACTAACTAAGCTAGCCAAACACGGATGTTGTACATAAAAATGGATATTTTACTGTAGGTGGTGATATTGACGTTATAACATTTTCGAGGTCTGTTGACCATCTGAGACAACTAAGTCACACCAACAGATTGAAACACTCCCTTCCCCTCATTCAGACCTCGCTAACTCTCAGCATGAAAATGTTCACCGTGGACAACAAAGAACTCTATCCAAGCGTCCTGAAGATGGGTCTATCGACCGAAAACTTATATCATCCGACATCACCACCTTATAACATCGACATCACTCACTATTTTTTTTGCTTATGCTCATTAATGTTACTTTTTTCGAACTTAGACAAAAATTTGACCCTTAAATGATCGTTTAATGAATTTAATCATTTTAAAAATGAAAAAGCAGACGATATTTTGGCAGATCCTACTCTTTTTCCTAATCCATCGCTCTAGCGAGAGCCTTAATGGTCACTTTTTTTCCTAGCTGTATATATATATAATATTATATATAATATATATATATATATAATATGAATTTAATATACCAAAGTCGTGTTGGTAGATCCTTGCGGAGAGAAAAAACCCGGCGAAGAGAGTTTGATTGTAAAAATATACTACCAAACATCAACCAGGAAGAAAAAAAAAATTTTAAAAAAAGAAAAGACCAAGATATTCGTAACCAACAAAAAATAATCTATTGGTATAAGATAATTGGCCAAAAGAAAATCAATTTATATGTATATATATGTATATAAGATATATATAATTATATAACCGCTAGGAGAAAGCTAATCTTAAAAGTGCTCGATACCTAACTAGAAGCCAAGTATAAAGCCTTTATATATATATAAATATATATATATTATATAATATATTATATGTATGGCGTGTTTTAAGAGAACGCCCTCCTCTTCTACTTTCTCAGTCATCTATATAACACAAAACACACATACATGCCACACATATAATATAAACGTATACATATTATATATATATATATATATATATATATATATATACACCAATACATATGTATAATAATAAATGAATGAACATTGCGTGTTAATATATATGATGTGTATATGTGTATGAGTGTGTGTGTGGTGTGTGTGTGGTGTGTGTGTGTTGTAATTTGTGTTAGTGTTTGTATGTTGTATGTTAAATAAATCAAATATTTATATGTGGTGGTAATGTGTCAAACGTGTTTCGCGTCATAAATGCGCCCGCCCCCACCCAAAAAAAAAAAAAAAATTTACGGACGACGGATTGACTTTTAACAGATCCTTTGGCAGCGCATGAACGCCACTATTTTCCGCCCACACACTCACCACATTACACAACCACACATACAGAAATACACACGCATAGCACCGTGTATACTCACTCATCAAAGCAACGTGCTTTCACACCACCACACACACACACACACATGACACTCACACACACACACTACACACACACACAGTGCACTGACAACGCACACAAAGCTTCGCGTGAAGTATAACACCTCATCGGCACAAAAATATAACAGAGTGGAGCTGATGTACGCGGCTCAGTGTGTGTGTATGTGTTGAGTGTGTGTAGTGTGTGTGTGTGTGTGTGTGTGAAAAGCACGTGTGCTTTGATGAGTTTGAGTATACACGTGTGTATGCGTGTGTATTTCTGTATGTGTGCGTGTGTGTGTGAGTGTGTGAGGCGAAAATATGCGTTATGGTGCAAAGATCTGTTAAAAGTCAATCCGTCGTCCGTAAATTTTTTTTTTTTTGGGGGGGGCGATTTATTGACGCGAAACAACGTTTGACAATTACCACACAATATAAATATTTGATTATATTTACATACACATACAAACACTAACACAAATACACACACACACACACACACACACACACACACACACACTCATACACATATACACACTCACTTATATATACACGCATGTTCATTCATTTTATTATATACATATGTATGGGTGTATATATATATATATATATATATATATATATATATATATGTATACGTTTATATATATGTGTGCATGTATGTGTGTTTGTGTTTATATAGAGTGAGAGAAAGTTAGAAAGAGAGGGCGATTCTCTTAAACACGCCTACATATATATATATATATATATATATATATATATATATATATATAAAGCTTTATTACTTGGCTCTAGTTAGGTATCGAGCACTTTTTACAGATTAGCTTCTCCTAGCGGTTATATGAATATATATATATCTTATATACATATATATACATATAAATTGTTTTTTCTTTTGGCCAAATACTATACCAATAGATTATTTTTTGTTGGTACGAATATCTTGGTCTTTTCTTTTTTTAAAAATTTTTTTTCTTCCTGGTTGATGTTTGGTAGTATATTTTTACAATCAAACTCTCTGCCGGGTTTTTTCTCTCCGCAAGGATCTACCAACACGCTTGGTATATTAAATTATATATATATATATATATATATATATATATATATATATATACACTAGGAAAAAAGTGACCCATTAAGCTCTCGCTAGATGATTGGGATTAGGAAAAAGAGTAGGATCTGCCAAAATATCGTCTGCTTTTCATTTTAAAAATGAATTAAAATTCATTAAACCGATCATTTAAGGTCAAATTTTTGTCTAAGTCGAAAAAGTAACATAATGAGCATAAGCAAAAAATAAGTGAGTGATGTCGATGTTATAAGGTGGTGATGTCGATGATATAACGTTTCGGTCTGATAGACCATCTTCAGGACGTTGGATAGAGTTCTTGTTTCCACGGTGAACATTTTCATGCTGAGAGTTAGGAGGTCGTGAATAGGGGGAGGGGTGGTCAATTGTTGGTGTGACTTAGTTGGTCTCAGATGGTCTAACAGACCGAAATGTTATAACGTCAATATCACCACCTACAGTAAATATCCATTTTTTGTACAACATCCCGTGTTTGGCTAGCTTTAGTTAGTATAATAAGATGATCGAACACTTTATATATATATATATATATATATATATATATATATATATATATAAGTAAAGAAATAACAACAGACTTAGAGATTTAGCTTTTTAGTCTATTTCAGGGAGCTTAAATAGACTATAATGCTAAATCTTTTGTTATTTCTTTACTTATATATTTGCTCTGTGACTCTAACATTAAGAGCACACATTGAGCTCTCAAACTGCGACAGGTTTTTAAATAAAACTCTTGTGTCGTAAGGTGTGTGTGTGTGTGTGTGTGTGTGTGTGTGTGTGTGTGTATATAAATATATATATATATATATATGAAAATGGAAAAGGAATTGAATCCGACAATATGAGGAAAAAATGAGTAAAGAAAAGAAATGTAGATGGATAAAATGAATTTAATCGATATCACATTAATCGATATCACTTACACATGTGTTTCGGTCAGTTTATGTGTGTGAAAATATTTCCACACATAGAAGAATCGACCTTCATCAGAGTGAACATTTATTTTGAATGAAAAAATTCGTTGGGAAAAAACAAAAAATCGAATTTTTTTTTAAATTTGGAACGCTGAGATAGAACGTTGAGATAGACCGTTATGATTTGGATATTTGGTTTTTCCAGGGGTTATGGTACGATATATATATATATATGTGGGAGTAAATATGTAAATAAATCCGACAATATTAAGAAATTTGAAAAAAACAAGTGTTCCAAAAATAAGATGAATTTATTTATCGACGTTTAAACGTTTCGGTTTCTTTAAACCTTCACCAGGATGTATTATGGGATGAAGAAATTGATGGATGTTTTATAGATGACAGGAGATAAAAAAATCTTCATAAAGATGTTTTGTTTGTTGTGTAACTGTATTTGTTCAGCGATACACAACAACAACAAAATTTTATAAAGATTTTTTTATCTCCTGTCATCTATAAAACATCCATCAATTTCTTCATCCCATAATACATCCTGATGAAGGTTTAAAGAAACCGAAACGTTTAAGCGTCGATAAATAAATTAATCTTATTTTTGGAACACTTGTTTTTTTCAAATTTCTTAATATGTATATATGTATACATTTATATATTTATATGTATATATACACACACAAACATATATATATATATGTGTGTGTGAAAATGGAAAAGGAATTGAATCCGACAATATGAGGAAAAATGAGTAAAGAAAAGAAATGTAAATGGATAAAA
>CM042175.1:56920272-56922772 GCA_023376005.1 Doryteuthis pealeii | reverse complement strand
AACACATATGTTGTTAAATTGAATTTATTCTATATCTTTTTCTTTTCTGATATTGACAATATTTCGATTTATCAAAAAATCATTATCATTGTGCTTTGATGATGATTTTTTTAATAAATCGAAATATTGACAATATCAGTAATGAAAATGATATAAAATATATTCAATTTAACAACATATGTGTTTTTCATTCCATTTCATCTATACATATATATATACATTTATATATATTTACCAACCCTTCCGCACGAGCAGGATGCGACACAAGGTCATTTTTTAAGCGAAGTTTAACAGGTTGGAATTCAGAGTTTTCTTTCTCCTAGACTGGTTACCTAGCTATGGTTAAGAGCCCAGTCTGCTCTGCTATTTACCCATAGCTGGAGGGAGAATTGGATTCATACCTTTCCAAGGGTATTAGCACCATGTGAAATGCAAACAGCTTCGTGCAGGAATTGAACTCGAGCCGACGAGTTCATTTCCTACGACTCTAACCATTATACCGCACCTCTCCATATATATATATATATATATATATATATATATATATATATATATATATCCTCAAATGGGTTAAAAGGGGCTCCTTAGCCCTGGTCGGCAACCCATCAAGGTCAAGGAAAAGTCTGACATAAAACCCCTGCTGCCTTTCAAAGAAAGGCTAGGGGAGTAAACCCCGAAAACAAATCAGGATCCGGAGACCCTGAGGTAGTGTGATTCTGAAATCCAGTGCTACCTAGCAAATCTTGCGACAATACCTTTCCTTTGGATCACAGCGGCAGTGTGGAGAGGGGGATTCGCTGCATGGGCAACAGCTTATCCTCCATATGAACCCGCCCAGGCTATGTAGTGTGTGTGTGTGTGTAAAGCGCAGTGTTAGGAGTTGTGAACGGTTTAAAGAAGGAAGATAATTAAATTTCTAGATCATGTGTTAACGAAAGAAAACAAGATATGATATTGACAAATATATGGAAGCAAATCCGTTTATTTTATGATTGATTCGTAAAATTGGCAAAATTTTATGGGCTTCACTATCATCATTCAGATTCTTTTATAAAAACTATTTAAAAAATAAAGAATTCATAAAAATTAATTAAAAAAATGTTATAAAAAAATGTCGGGCTAGATTCTTTTTTTCGATATTTTCAATTTTGGCCACAAAACGAAAATATGATTCCTGTCTTTCATTTAAACACATACACGTATACAAACATATTTAGTCACTAAAATTTGGATACATATATATAAGTAAAAATATACAACTAAATAAATACAAGTATAAATCTATGTCTTCATATATAAGTTTATGTGTGTGTGTGTATATATATATATATATATATATATATATATATGGTTTTAACATACCTTCACATATTCTACTTTTTCCATCTTCTTCGTGTTAATTTTCTTCTTTTTTCTTTTTCATTTTCTTCTTCTTTTTCTTCTTCTTCTTCTTCTTCGTGTTAATTTTCTTCTTCTTCTTCTTCTTCTTCTTCTTCTTCTTCTTCTTCTTCTTCTTCTTATTTTTCTTCTTCTTCTTCTTTTTCTTCTTAATTTTCTTCTTCTTCTTCTTCTTCTTCTTCTTCTTCTTCTTAATTTTTTTCCTCTTCTACTTCTACTTCTTTTTCTTCTTTATTTTACTCCATTCGAGTTTTTCACACCCACCTCTTCTGAGTATTCTAGCCAATCTTAACAATACTGTAGTTTAGATGGTCTTGATTTTTCCTCTGATTTTCAGTTCACCCAGACTCTTCTCCAGACCTTTAGGGACCGTTCCCAGGGCACCAATTACAATCAGTACGAACTTAACCTTCATATTCCACAGTTTTCTTAGTTCTCTGGCAAGGTCCAAGTATTTGTCTTTTTCTTCGGTTTCTTTCATTTTCACTCGGTGGTTGACCGGGACGGCAAAATCCACGAGATGGCAGGTTCGCTTCTTCTTGTGAATCCATACTAGGTCTGGTCTCCAAGCCGGGATTAGGTGATCCGTCTCTACCTCGAAGTCCCAGAGAATTTTATGCAAATCATTCTCCAGGACAGGTTCAGGCTTGTATTGTGAAAATTTAATTTCTTGCACAATTCCCAGTGGGATATTTTTCCCACCCAGTCGTGCCTAGTCTTGTACTCTTTTTGTGCTAGTTTGCTGCATTCGCTTATTATATTATTATTGAGTTTGACGCTTTTTAGTTTTTGATGTCAATATGTTGCAATTGCCAACCTGGCTGCTGCAATTAGTATTTCCTTACTTTCATTAGTGTGTTCGTCAAGTGCTCGGATTGTTGAACCTACACTATCTTCAATGTTAGCGAGACCGCTTCCCACTTCATTTCATGGCACATATAGTCTATCTATGTCGTATCCTGGGTGTAAGGTTTTGTGCATGGTTATGAGTTTCCTTGTTCTTTGGTCCATCTGCCGGAGCTCCTCTCTTGTCCATTTTATGAATGGTCCCGATTATCTTACGAGAGGGATAGCCAAGGTTTTTATTCCCTTGTTAAGGTTT
>CM042175.1:56907772-56910272 GCA_023376005.1 Doryteuthis pealeii | reverse complement strand
TAAAGAGAAATTATTTGAAACCATATGATATTAACTTCTACAACTACTTGCTGTCCATCGTATCCGATGATGACACCAAGCGAATCATTTAATCGGTCTCTGGTTGCATCTTGCAAACTGCCTATTGGGATATTCAAGTCCTTCAGGTTTCTTTTGATGTTGTCTTTATACCTGCGCTTTGGTCTACCGATTCTACGTGATTCCTCTCTCAGTTGAGAGTACGGAATCTGCTTTGGTAGTTTGTCATTCCCAGGTCTGTTTAAGTGGCCAGCCCATCTCAAGTTGCGTTGGACAAGTATTTTATGCATGCCAGGGAGTCCAGTCCTCTTCAGGAATGGTCCTGTTTGAAACATGTTGCCACCACCTGACATTTAATATGCTGCGCAAGTGACGCATGTAGTTGACATGTAGTCTATGGGCATCCGCTTTGTATATTGTCTAAGCTTCTGTACCGTACAGGAGGGTTGAGAGAACTATGGCACGGTATACTGTACATTTAGTTTTTAAGAATATGTCTCTGTTGAACCAGACTCGCCTCTTCAGTCGACCAAATACTTTAATATTAGAATATAATATCTTATCTACATAGGAGATAAACATGATCAGACAGGGATAGATAGACAGATAGATTGATAGATAGATAGATAGATATGAACAGAATGATAGATAGATAGATAGATAGTTAGATAGATAAATGGATATGAACAATGAGATAGATACATACATAGATATGACCAGAATGAGATAGATAGATAGATAGATATGCGCAAATCTTTACGTATGTATGAGCTCTCAATTTTGGTTGAATCCTATGTATATACATATACATATACACACGCACATATATATATATATATATACTTATCGGTAAACCCTTCCGGTAAAGAAGAAACTTGGCAAATAATTTGTTAGTAAAAAATATACTACCAAACTTGACCAGGAAAAAAAATGATTTTTAAGAAAGACAAAGACCAAGTGAGGTTTTGGTACCAAAAACCGAAAATAATATCTCCTTTCCTCTCCCACNTACATTTATATATATATTAGACACATACGATACATATAAATATAATTATATGTATCATGTTTATAAAATAATATAGTATATACACCTATCATATACATACATATATACAATAATTACTATATATATAATACATATACTACATTACATAATAAATAATACATATAATAATTGAATCTCTAAATATGTGAAATGGACAGTCATCTTATAACGTGTTATAAACTATTACGTACACACACGCGCGCACACACACACCACACAAACACACACACACACACACACAACATATAATACAAATATATATATATAAATATATATATATATAATATATATGCATGTAGTATTTGAGAAGCATGACAAATTCCATCTTGGTTTGTTGGTTTTCTTAAATAGCTCAACTCACTGAAATAAAAAAAAGACATTAAAACCTCGCAATTTATTGCCGTCTTATATCATTAAAAACACTTAAAAGACAGCATTATTTTAGTGAGAAATGAAACGTATAAACTATATTTACTCGCATATCTCACTCACCTGTTTTAAAAGAAATGAAAATGTCTTTTAATCAATAAAGATGAATTTTGTAATACCACTTTGATTGCCGCGTTTTGAAGCAAACACACACACACAACACACAACACATATTATATATATATATAATATATATATATATATTAATATCTATGGTTTAACAAAACGAATTATATATTATATATAAAATATATATACATAAACCATAAATGTATATATACATATATATAATAATACATTATATTATATATATATATATATTAGTATATTATCATATATAATATATCATGCATTAACTTTTTGCATCATCAATGTTTCGTTTTGAATTCATATATTTTTCGTCTCGCTCTCGATAAGTCCGGAGTAAAAAAACAAAGCTCTGAAAATGATTTTTATCAAATCGAAATATTGTTCATATTTAGCTATGAATATGATATAAACTATTTTCACTTTAACAGCATTGTGTGTTTTTTAATCATTTCATCTATACTCATGCCAATCGATTCATTTCCTTTCTCTTAATTCACACACACACACACACACACACACACAACACACAACACACACACACACCACACAACACACATATATATATATTACACAAGACAGAGGTTTAATTATTGATCGTTTTACTATAAGTAAAAATGAATAACGAGAGTAAATTCTTTCTGATTTTTAAAATATTTACAAATATATACATATATGATTGTATCTGTATATTACATTCATACATAAAAGTTTAAAATACATACATACATACATACATACATACTTACGTTCATGTTTTTCTCTCTCTTTCTTATATATATATATATATATATATTATATATATATATATATATTTATTTATATATATATATAATATAATATAATACTCCCTAAACCCTCCCTCACATATATAAGAGCATTAAAAAAATAATCCACCTCATAGGTTCTTCATTGAAA
>CM042175.1:56885272-56895272 GCA_023376005.1 Doryteuthis pealeii | reverse complement strand
GTATCAAGAAAAGAAGGGGAAGAGGTCTTGCCAATATGGACGACTGTGTAGATGCCACTATCCAAAGACTCGAAGAATACACAAAAAAGAGAAAAGACAGATTACTTATGGCAGCCAATAATAGTAGATGTAATATATGGACAAACGGAAAAACAACAAAAACTAGAAAACAAAGATGGAGAAGAAAACAATGATATGGATACTTCAAACGGAAAATTAGAGAGGTTGCACATGAAAAGACTTGGACATGGTTGAGAAGAGGAAACCTTCATGAGAGAAACTGAATCGCTAATGATTGCTGCTCTAAATAATGCCATAAGGACAAATTATATCAAAGCAAAAATTGATAAGACCCAACAAAATTAAATGTAGACTGTGCGGTGACAGAGATGAGACTATAAACCAAGTATTAATTGAATGTAGCAAACTAGCTCAACGGGAATACAAAGCTAGGCACGACTGGGTTGGGAAAGTGATTTACTGAGAATTATGCAAAAAACTAAATTCTGACCTTACAACTAAATGTGTAAACCAGAATCTGTTCCATACAAAGGCATCTTGGAGGCGTGTTGTAATAGTTATAGCCGTAGGAAATGGACTCTGGTTGTAGTAGTAGTAGTTTACTTGGTACAAGTAGCAGGTAAGAAAGAACACCTGTCTTGTCTTGACTTGACACATGACCTACTATTCTTCTTATTTTCGTGTTTGACGTGTTGTTTGTTACATAATTGTTAGTACCCTAACACTTATGTACAGTTAGTGTAGAAACCAAAATGGCTGTTATAGGTTATAGCCGGCGGCCTTGAGGACGATGTCATAGAGGATTGAGTAATACGGGTTGACCTCATCTTGATCCCCCTTCCGGTAGATGTCGTGAGAATCGGTGGAGAAGCCCTCTTCGGTTTAGATTAGAAAGAGTTAGTTTTAAGAGATCGGCCGAACCACGAAGGTAGTAAGTCGAGTTAAGTGCTGCCGACTCAATCTGCGCAGTAGGTCTGGTGGGAATTTCGGAATAAAATATGATCTAAAGAAAATCGAAGTCTTGGGTTATTATCTAAAAACTACCAATGACACAGGGCTTATGATGAGAAATCCCCAATGGAAGACCAGACATGAAATCCCCAAGACGAAGTCCAGACGCTAGAAGAAGAACGTAAGATACCAAAGATGAGCAGAAGAATAATAGAAGTAAAGAGAGTATACAACATTCGGCTGAACTTGCACAAAGTTGTCAAAATTAGATTGACCCAGAAAAAACAGAACCCAAATTATTTATTTATTTTCCCATTAAACTAACCTTAAACCCCAACCCGACCCTAACCCTAACCCCTAAGCCTAACCTTAACCCTAACCCTAACCATAAACCCCCTAGTTAAAATTAACAGTTTTATTACAAAATTGATGGTTCTGTTTTTTCTGGGTCACCTGTATACAGGGTAACCAGAAAAACAAACAAATTATTTATTCATTTTCCCATTAAACTAACCCTAATCCTAACCCTAACCCTAACTCTAAAACTAAACCCTAACCCTAGACCCCCATAGTTAAAATTTACAGTTTTATTACAAAATATGAGGGTTCTGTTTTTTCTGGGTCATCGGTATACAGGGTGACCAGAAAAAAAATTATTTATTCATTTTCCCATTAAACTAACCCTAAACCCCAACCCTGACCTTAACCCTAACCCTAACCCCTAACCCTAGACCCCCATAATTAAAATTAACAGTTTAATTACAAAATATGAGGGTTCTGTTTTTTCTGGGTCACCTAATTTTGATACCTTTGAGCACGTTCAGTTTTTAAATCCGAATCAATATTCTCTAGAGATCCAGAATTGGAAGTTCCCCCTTGGAGGATTGACCATAGAATGAAGATAATCATGTAGTTCTAGGGATTGATGTAACCACCCGATTAGTCGGAGGTGGCTTCCCCGACCGACAGTCTAGCCTTAGTAAGGACCAAAGTAGAGTGTTGTGCGTCATGGATCCGATATCTCCGTCAATTCTCACAGAATTCAATCATCTTTTACAATGTTATTCTACGCATCGAAATCTATCAGAAAATCATATAAAATCGGCCCTTTAAATTTTCACGAAATTGGTCGTTTTCATCAGATCTCAGAATTGAGCACTTTTTTCTGCATCAATTAATTCTACGCATCAGAATCTATAAGAAAAGATAATGAAATCAACAACTTAAATTTTTACGAAATTAGGTAGATAAAGGGAATTTTGGGTCCATCTTTGAAGCCCCATATCTCCGTCAATTCTCAACAGAATTCAATCATCTTTCACAATGTTATTCTACGCATCGAAATCTATTAGTGTATCATGTGCAGCATTTTATTTGTAATTTTTTACTGCTAAAAATAATTGATATATTTATATGAAAATTAGATGTTAATGAAATTTACTCCTGCAAAACTGTTTTATCATATAATTTAAACTTTAGTGTTGAGTCTTTTCATAAAATTTGCGAAATCAATAATACTAAGCATATATTTATCAAAATCAAAATTTCAATATCAATATGCAAATTAGCCTTCTCATTCGCTTAACTTTCCGGGAGCGCGATTCAAAGCATGAGACAATTTTAATTTTGTAGTTTAGTTGCGACTAGTCAGTTGACGAGGGCGGATGTCTCTCAAGAGTCGCATATCACCGCTGTGGTTTTGTGGGCTGGGTTTGTTTAATAAAGACTCAAGAATCAGCCTTGAGAAATGGCTGAAGATGGCGACCGAGTTAGCAGCAGTTGATATTTACCTCGTACCCACGTGTATGGGTCAGACACAATGTCCTATTGATGTGGGATTAAACTATAATGTTCTAATCTAATTAATTTTTTACATAATACAGAGATGCTGATAGGTACGCTTCCTGCGATCCTGACGCACAAAAATTTAAAAGGATGCAGTAAAATCTTATCCATGTGTCCCAGTGTTTTACTTTTTTCTTTCCTCACCATTTCAAACTAACTGTAAATACAGTTCAATAGTTTTTTTAGAAATGAATTATATAGGTTACAAGGTAGGAGATAGACGGCTTTAGTTGTTTCCTCTGATTATAAACAAAAACCTTACAATCTATTAAGAAACTTTAGTTGGGACCCAGTAATTATTCTGGGGACACATTCAAAACAAATATGTGCGACCAAAAAACTATCAACATCACTGATATATATATATATATATATATATATATATATATATATATATATATATATATATATTATTATAATGGAGATTGAGGATTTATCTGTCTGTAACCGAAACTATATCACTGTACAAGTCACAATTCCCTTAGTTATTTACATCATATTCTCTATGATTTTATTTTTTTTTAAACCTCAGTTATTAATAAAATAGTTTTATGTCATTAATACTGTTGACCATATCTACTTACTATTAACATGCAATTGTATTTATATATACAACAAAATAGTGGTTTACAGTGTGAATGGGAAGGCTAATTTGCATATTGATCTTAAAAAATTGATTTTAATGAATATGTGCTTAGTATTATTGACATCAATTTTTTTGGTTTTATCTTAATGAATATAAGCAAAAATCTCGGGGATAAATATTAAAAGAAATTCATTAACAAGAAGAAATAACTGTGGTATTATCTTTACTTCCTATTTTAACTAAATAGTTAAATTACGAAAATTTATCAATGAAAGACGGGAGTAATGGAAAATGATAGAAGAGTTAGTTTCCAAGTTGTTCTATTTTTCAACCATACCCCTCTGTTTCAAATCTTTTTTATCTGCATTTTTATTCAATTTCATTTGCCTTTGTAATTTAACATGATATTTTATTATATTAAAATTTAAATACTTGCACCAGGAGGGTGCATATATTTGCTAGTATATATTTATTTATTTAAAGTAAGAGGCGTGTGACTCTTTCTTACTCGTGAACACTAAGAGTCCATTGTATGATTATTAGCTGTCCTAATTTCTATATAATATTATGGGAAAGATTGTGAGAATTTGGTGTATTTATCCCGAGGTGAACTTATGTGGTCGACAAATTGGCGCTTATCGATGTGCACCTTTTAGGATTTCTTCCAAACTTAAAATTTGTAAAGCAATAAATATGAAATAATAAAATAAACACAATATCGAAAAAAGCGTAATAAAATAAGGTGTGCCTCAATTTCAATCAGTTGATCAATTTTCCCTCTCTCCCTACCTTTCTTTTCTCCATATATATATATATATATATATATATATATTATTTTATATTTTTGCTTGAAGGCAATTATAAATGCATGTATCGAATAAGATTCGATAATTATAGAAAATAATCTTGACAAGTAAATCCCGCAAAGGATGGCTCGCTATGTAGAACACCGTACAGACTGTTTCGACTTTATTAAGTCTCTTCAGCGATGTATACTAACGACTCCCCTCCGACAGGAATCGAAACCGGGACTTCACAGGCATAGTCAGAGACCATATCCGTTCGGCCGCCGGTACATAGCGAACAATCCCTACGAAATTAACCTTGTCAATGATGATACTATTACACGCCCCTGCCATAGCAGGCAAGTGGACGTTTTTTATTTAGTAAACAAACCCGGCCGTTAGCTCTTCGGCGAAGTGAATAAGATTTTTGGATGTTTGCTTTTTTTATAGAAGCAAGTTGAATAAATTATTATTTATAAGGTATCCAAAACTGGTAGTAAGGGATGAGTCTATTTGGGATCATTGAAATCACACTGTATAACCCAATGTATGCTCTTGTAGGTACAAACATATATTCATACAATGATCCTTATGAATCCTTAAAGAGGGCTCAATGTATAATAATCAATAAATTAGATTAAATACAGAGCAATATTTAACTTAACAAACCGTCATTCCGTAATCAATTTATTTCGACCAGACACTCAAAAACTTTTAACATTTTTTAAAGAAATTTCTAAAAATCTTTAAGAGTCAGTCTCTTCGGACGAATATTTTGTAATATTCTTCCGAAGAGAATATTTCTTGAAAGTTACAAAGCTATCCACCGTATGATCACAATACTTCATCTATAAGTATATATGTACAAAAAAAACTGAATTCATGTCTGGTGAGGTTTTAATTGACCAGGTTGTTTTGAATTTTATTTTTTAAAATGGCTGCTTTTGTCATTAGATGTTTAATTAAAACTTTTTTTAAATTTAGCTATCATTTTTTCATATCCTGATCGTGAGGAGGGGTTAGGTATATATATATATATATATATATATATATAATTATTTGCTTCTATTCCTTGCTTCTACTCGTTGTCGTTAAAAACGAGACATGAAAACTATTCCATCGTTTCCCACCTGAGGATGGCAAAGTGCATTGCCGAAAGCGCTAGTGACGAAACATTCGGTGGACTGGTATACCAGTTCCACCCTGACACCAGAAGGATGGCCCGAAGATTAGAACGGATCGACGAAAAACTTGTCAGACAGGAATTGTCTGTTCAATTCGATGAAACATATATATATATATATATATATATATATATATATATATATATATATATATATATATATATATATATCATTTTGTAGTGGAAACTGGAACATAAAGGAGTAAAAAAAAAGAGAGGAAAGAAGCCGCCGCAGAAAAAAGAGTTAGAAGGAAGGAGAGACAACAGCATCTCCAGAAAGCATCACTGTTTGTTTGCAATCATTGTACCAGAGATTGCCATTCAAAAATTGGTCTGTTCAGCCACTCACGTAGCTGTAGATAAAAAAATTTTTTTAAATAATTTTTAAACGAGTGGACTCTACGCCATTGCCTTTATAGACAGAAGGTTCCAACTATATATACTTATTGAATTCTTTTAATCCTATTCTACTTACTTTATCTACTTTAATTAATACCAACCAACCAACCAACCAACCAACCAAGCTTGACGATATTCTGAAAATGAGTTTTAAAAATATCAAATACCTAACAAAAATGAATAAAAGAAAAACGTCTTCGGCATGAAATAACCTAAAATGGGTTGACATGCCGTTAAATCCAACTAACCAATAAACCAACCAATTGACATTAATATCATCTTTATGAAAACGAGTTTAAAAAATGAATACATATCAAAAATGAATAAATGATCACCGTTTTCGGCATGAAATAGCCCATTAAGGGTTGACATGCTGTAAAATCCAACCAACCAACCAACCAACCAACCAACCGTAACGATGTTATTCTCTTTTTGAAAATGAGTTAAGAAAATGAATACACAAGAAAAATGAATAAAAGAACACCGTTTTTGGCAGGAAATAGCCCATTAAGTGTTGACATGCCGTTAAATCCAAGAATGCTACCCCCTATATAAAAATGAGTTAAGAAAATGAATACACAACAAAAATGAATAAATAAACATCGTTTTCGGCATAAAATACCCCATTAAAGGTTGACATGCCGTTAAATCCAACCAACCAACCAGCCTTAACGATGCTATCCACCGTATGATCGCACTACTTCATCTATAAGTATATATGGAGGCGCGTGGTCTAATGGTTAGAGTCGAAGGAAATGGACTCGTCAAGCGGAGTTCAATTCTGGACGAATCTGTTGGCATTAGCACATCGCGCTAATACACTTGGGAAAGGTATGAATCCAATTCTCCCTCCAGCTATGGGTAAATAGCAGGGCAAGACTGGACTCTTTAACTATGACTAGGTAAATAATCTAGGAGAAGGAAAACTCTGAATTCAAACCTGTTAAACTCCGCTTAAGACATTGACCTTGTGTCACATCCTGCTCAGGTTAGTAAATATGTATATGTACAAAAAAACTGAATTCATGTCTGGTGAGGTTTTAATTGACCAAGCTATTTTGAATTTTCTTTTTTTTTTTTTTTAAATGGCCGCTTTTGTCTTCTGATGTTTAATTAGACATTTTGAAATCTAGCTGTCATTCCGTATCAGTGGTGGCGTAAACGATATCAGTTGCAATGAAAAGGATCTGACATGACAAAATCTTCAATTACAAAACAATTTAAGAACTTGCTTTAATTAATCAAAAGTAATTTTATGCTATTTCATTGCAATTAAAACTGAAATTAAAAACTTCATAGCTGATATCTGGATTATCGCAACGTTTTAAAAAAAATATTTAAAAACTATTTAAAGATTATTTAGAAAGATTATTTATACTATGGGATGTGACGTTACTATATTAAAGTTGGAAGGCTGAAAGTAACCTTCCAACGTGGGTACATGTGTGTACATAAAACAATCCGACAAAGTTGTGGAACAATAACAATATTTATTCAGTAAGTGACGGTGAAACACATACAAGACAAGAATACATAATTAACAAGTATACAAATCTTATTATAATGGAGATTGTGTGTTTTTCTGTCTGTAACCGAAACTATATTACTACTAAAGTCACAATTCCCTTCGTTATTTACATCACATTCTCCATGATTTATTTTTATTGAAACCTCAATTATTAATAAAATTGCTTCACCTTTTTATTAGTGTTGTCCATATCTACATACAAATAACATGCAATTGTATTTATATATACAAAAAGTAGCGGTTTACAGTGTGAATTGGAAGGCTAATTTGCATATTGATATTAAAAATGTGATTTTATTAAATATGTGCTTAGTATTATTGATTTCTAATTGTTTGTTTTATTTTAATGAATATAAGCAAAAATCTCTTCAATGAATCTTAAATGAAATCCATTAACAAGAAAAAATAAGTGTAATTTTATTCTTTATTTCCTAATTTAACTAAATAGTTAAATTAGGAAAATTTACCAATGAAAGACGGGAGTAACGAAAAATGATGGAAGAGTTGTTTCAAAGTTGTTCTATTTTTCAATCATACCCCCTCTGTTCCAAATCTTTTTATCTGCATTCTTATTCAGTTTCATTAGCCTTTCTAATTTAATATGATATTTTATTATATTAAAACTTAAATACTTGCACCCGGAGGGTGCATATATTTGCTAGTGTGTATAAAGAAAGTAGGACTTTATCCTACAGAAGTGATAAAGAGTTCCTGAAGAAATGTCACTTACTTATAGCAGGCTGGGGGCAAAGGCCCCCACATACAGGCAGAGACAAGCGTCTAACCTTTGTGTCGTATTTGACTGTCCCGGAGAAAAGAGAACTCAAATAAATACCCTGCAGCCCTGGCGGTAGAAACCTGCAGCAAGGGAGTAATTCTTTGGACCAAACAGGGGCAGACAATCGCTAAAATACCATCAGATTTTTACAACAAAAAAAGAAGAAGAAGAAATGAAAAACACTTAAAATAAAGACGATCGTCCATTTATTGAATTTCTATTCATGTATATAAAATCTTCAGATAAAAGTCTTAATTTTACAACAGCATGTTCCGTATTTTTGTCTGTATGTTAAAAACATAATGAACAACAACAACAATATGGATTAATTATATCCAGTGAAACTCAAAACGTTTTTGAAAGAAGAATAACGACATTCAAACGCGAAATATAATATTTAGTTGTCTTTGTTATTTTTGTTTCTCAAATAAATAAATAAATGACAATGTTACATTTTATTTCTAACTCAAACAAGCAATTAATAACTGAATTTAAAATTAATACGAAAAAGTTAGAATATTATTCTCAATGTTGTCAACAAAAAAATGGCAAATTATGAGCGCTTAAAAAGGGTGGGGAGCATATTTAACATAATGAAACTTGAATAAAGGTTAATATTATCTTCAAAATTACGAAATTCACACAAACACTGTTTGTTTACTTATTTAAAATAAGTGTTCGTGTGAATTTCGTAAGTTATTTACGAAATTCTTTTTGTCAAAAAGTCTTAATTTTACAACATATTCCGTATTTTTATCTATATGTTAAAATAATAATCTCATGCGTCGCGCATGAGATTATTACAGCACGTAAACCCGAAAAGATTATCACAAGTTTGACAACATAAAAAACCAGGTTTCCAATGAAAAAAAAAAAAGAAGACAAAAATTGACAACATGTAATTCATTTCGAAGCCACACTAGTAGCCAGAGTTTTTAATTTTTGAATGTCGGATTTCGTGAACAACAAAATGCAGGTACGTTTATAATTAAATTGAGCGTCGATCAATCAGATCTTTTACTTAATGGCAACCATAAACACTTAAAATAATGATGATCCTTCCTTTATGGGATTTCTACTTCAATCTTTTTAAATAGAGTCTTAAAAAATCTGATAGTTTTTAAAAGTCTTTTCCTAAGAAGAAGGAAAAATAAGAAAATAATATGAACGGGTTAAGGTAAGATAGATAGATAAATAGATAATTAGTTAAAAAAGACTGATATATATATATATATATATATATATATATATATATATATATATATATATAAGGGGGTGACTTAACTGAGAAAGCAAAAAATCTTAGGGTTAGGTTTAGGGTTAGAGTTAGGTCCAGACTAAATCGCTAAGTCAAATGTATTTCTTGAGTATTAATCCATTCAAATGATTAATTACACCACTCCCCCATGCTCATATAAAAAACCCAGTACATTTATTTGTATAAACTTGACATATATATATATATATATATATATATATATATATATGAGAAGTAAATACACAAGCGATGTGCTTTGATATGGCTTTTTTTTTTTTTTTAGCCGACAATTTTTGGGAGAATGTGTTCTTAATTGAAGTCGTACCTAATTTTGAAAGTTAATTAATTAATAATTAATTAATTAGGCGGTCATACCTATTCAAATGCAAGGCTAAACAAATCGAGAAAAATCAATCTATGTATGTACATTTCGGCCTATTAGGCCTCATCAGCATATATATATAAATTTTTGGTGCAGGCAAATTTATATAATATGTTTAGGGATATCATAGTGATCACCACAATGACAATGGATAGAAGTCAAAAAGGAGGAATGAAAGGAGAGAAAAAAATTGTTTATTGATAAAACAAGGGCCCTTTCGTCCGGTGCTTTTCAAGTTTTACACCCGGAATCGATGAAAAATCAAGTTGTAAATTAATTACAAC
>CM042175.1:56877772-56880272 GCA_023376005.1 Doryteuthis pealeii | reverse complement strand
ACAGCCGTGTGATAGATAGTACCAATACTGTTCTTCTACAAGGAGGGGTCTCCCTAGCCTCGTGGCTAACGTGTTAGATTGTGACATCGTAGTAAGCGAGTTCAAAACCCAGTGGCCCTATAACGTTCACTTTCAGACTATTATTACAGGGTTAGTCAAAAAGTAATGCCATTTTCTTCATTTCGTGTGATGTTTTCATATAAAACTAAGGCCTACATTGAGACCCTGACAAGAATCCGACGAGAAAGACCCAACTTGCCAATCGACAATATCCTTCTGCATACAATGCTTAAACACACCAGGAAATCGCCTTATTTGGGTGGACAACTTTACCGCATGCTCCATGGGTATAAGTACAAAAGTGAAGGTAATAGCTTGATTGGAATTCAAACCAACATGTTAAACACTACACCTTGCAGAAGAACAGTAGTGGTTATACTTAATTCATAGCTGTGGAAATGAGGTGGTCGCATACCTTTTCCATGGGTATTAGCCCGAAAGTGAAGGTAATTCCTTGAATGGAGTTCAAACCAACATGTTAAATATTACACCTTGCAGAAGAACAGTAGTGGTTATATTTAATTCATAGCTGTGGAAATAAGGAACTCTCATACATTTTCCAAGGTTATTAGCCCGAAAGTGAATGTTATAGCGCCGCTGGAGTTTGAACTCGCTTCCTACGATGTAACAGTCTGGCACGTTAGCCACAACGCCCCGGGGTCTCCCCCGGAAGAGAGTAAATAAAGTCAACTCTTTCTTGAACGGGTCGCTAATGCTTATACTGATTGCCTATGATAGTCCAAAAGCCAATTTAATTGACAGCCAAAAGTTATTGCTGAGACACACAGACAGACACACACAAACACACACAGACACACACACACATTCACAAAAGGGGGGAGGGCGTATTAAGCCTTGAAGCCAATACGTTCTATTAATATTAGCTCGATTCCATTGTTAGCGATGTTTGCGAAAAGGGGCAAACTTTCTTTTGAGCGTTGCTGATCGCATCTTCGCAAAATTAAAAGGAGGGAATCGTTCGCTTTTTAACCCCCGGGCGGGAGCGGTCGTTTTTGGCAAATGATTTCGAACGTGCTAAGTACATGCGTAGAGAGAGATGCGGATGAAAACGGGGGGGGGGTGATTAGAGAGAGGGGGGATTACATGGTGGATATAGATCACGGTGAACAGAGACTCTTTTCGTTTTTCTTTTTTTTTTTCACGCACATTTACACTCGTATATTAGGCAGATGCCGATACGTATGTACACAGTGAACGGGGAAGGGGTGGAATGCAAGAGAATAGCGATGAGAGAGAAGAGAGAGAGAAAGAGAGAGAAAGAGAGTTAGAGAGAGAGGGGGAGGAAGAGAGGGGAAGCGAAAAGGAAAGTGAGACAGGAAGATAGATAGAGAGAGAGAGAGAGTAAAATTGACAGAGAGAGAAAGGGGAGGTATACAAGAGAACAGCGATAAGAGAGAAGAAAGAGAGAGAGAGAGAGAGAGGGCGGAGTGAGAGAGGGAGAGAGAGAAGGCAAAAAGGAAAGTGAGACAGGGAGAGAGAGAGAGAGTAAAAAATAAATAGACAAAGAGAGAGAGAGAGAGAGAGAGAAGAGAAGGGATGCAAAAGAACAGCGATAAGAGAAAAGAAGAAAATAAGAGAGAGGGGAGTGAGAGAGAGAGAGAGAGAGAAAGCGAAAGGAAAGGAGAGAGAGAGAGAGGGGGAGAGAGAAAAGAAATAGAGAGACTGAGAGAAAGAGGATGTGAGCAAGAGAACAGTGATAAAGAAAGAAAGAAAGAAAGAAAAGAAGAAAGAGAGAGAGAGGGGGATGAGTGAGAGAAGGAAAGTGAAAAGGAAAGTGAGACAAGAGAGAGAGAGAGAGTAAATAATAGACAGAGAAAGAAATAGGAAAGAGAGAGGGGGAGAGAGAGTAAAAATATATATAGAGAGAGAGGGGTGGAGAAAGAAACAAAGAGAGAAATAAAGAGAAAGAGAGAGATGGGAAGTAAAAATGTAAAAAAAAACATAATCCATTTTGCGGACCTTTTTTATAAAATATTTACTTTTCTCCGTTGGAACCAGAACAACACTTTATATATATATATATATATATATATATAATATATATATATATATATATATATATATATTATATATATATATATATATATATAGCTGCGTCAAGCTAGAGAAAGCACTAGAGCATTGGCTAGTGTCCCAGCAATACATTCTAATAATCCACACTCTTGTTCCATCTGTGGACTTCTTTGCAATTCATTGGCAGGGCTGAAATGTCACCTGCGATTAATACACAAGGTTAAATGAAAGAGGTTGCCGGAACCTCATACGTTGAAATCGACGGGAGTGTCCATCATATATATATGTATATATATATATATGAATATGATATAATGAAAAAACAAAAGATGTTTACAACTGAAATAGGCTCATCAGGAGAGAAGTGTGCAAAACCGTCTCGGGGCCAATCTCTCGACGGTTTTAA
>CM042175.1:56845272-56872772 GCA_023376005.1 Doryteuthis pealeii | reverse complement strand
TCGAAAAAAAAAAGATTTTTTTGAAATCTTTTTTTTTTTTTCGAGAATTCTATTTTTGAATAATTTGCGAATCTTTTCTTTTTTTTTTCCAAAATTTAAAAAAAAATAAAAAATAGAAATTGAAATTAAAAAAAATAAGACTTAAATTTAAAAAAATAAGACTAATATTTAAAAAAAATAAGACTAATATTTAAAAAAAAAAAAGACTAAAATTTAAAAAAAAAAAGACTAATATTTTTAAAAAAATAAGACTAATATTTAAAAAAAATAAGACTAATATTAAAAAAAAATAAACTAATAAAAAAAAATAAGACTAATATTTAAAAAAATAAGACTAATATTTAAAAAAAATAAGACTAATATTTAAAAAAAATAATAAAAAAAAATAAGACTAATATTTAAAAAAAAATAAGACTAATATTTAAAAAAAAATAAGACTAATATTTAAAAAAAATAAGACTAATATTTAAAAAAATGAGACTAATATTAAAAAAAAAGACTAATATTTAAAAAATATAAATTCCAAAATTCTTTAAAAATATAATTTCTAAATTTGAAAACGTAATAAATTCTAAGATCAAAATAAACAAACAATTTTTCTTTTAGATAAAAAAAAAAAAAAAAAAAAAAAATGGCGGGAACAATATTTATTTTGGTCTTGTTTGGCGGTAAAATGAATCAGAAAAAAATTCTATGTTGAAAAAGGAAGGTAATCGATTATTTCTTTAATAATTGAGACAAAAAATATTTCGTCAAAACAACGAAAAACGACTTGGGTTTTACGCACCCGCGTGCGTGTCTGTGTGAGTGTGGGTATACGTTTTTACCTGTGTCGACACATGTATGTGTACGTGTGTATGTCTGCCCGTGTGCTGAGTTTGTGTGCGTCTTTTTGTGTGTGTATTTGTGGCGGGTGGGGGTGTACTCTTGTGCGCATGCGTAATAAGGCACCCAATACGATAAAGATAATCAAATCCCAAGGGGATATGAAATCGCCTAAAAACTTTGCTATTTTTGCTGTCCTAACTTTATTCTCACAAGAAGCTTAAAGATAATTTACTTGGGTTTTCTTGATAAAAGAAAAAAACGGGCATTAAAAAGAATCTATAAACAATCTGTTAAAAAAGAGATTAATAATATTTTTTGGTTAAAAAAAGGAGAAAGAGGAAGAGTAGAAGGAGAGAGAGAGAGAGAGAAGGGGGGAGAAGAATGGGAGTAGTTTAACGGGGAAATTGGGAAACAAAGAAAGAAAAGTGAGAGAGAGAGAAAGAGAGAGAGAAGAAAGAAAGAAAGAAAGAAAGAGAGATAAATAGATAGATAGATAGATAGAGAGAGAGGAGAGAGAGAGAGAGAGAAGGAAGGGGAAGAATGGAAGTAGTTCAACAGGGAAATTGGGGAAAGAAAGAAAGAAAAGTGAGAGAAAGAGAAAAAAAAAAAAGAAAGATAGATAGATAGATAGATAGATAGAGAGAGAGAGAGGGGGGGGAAGAATGAAAGTAGTTCAACAGGGAAATTGGGGAAAAGGAAAGAAATAAAGAGACAGAGAAAGAGAAGGAAGAGGAATGGAAGTAATTCAACAAGGAAGTTGAGGAAAGAGAGAGAGAGAGAGAGAGAGAAGAGAGAAGAGAGAGAAGGAGAGGGAATGGAATTACTTCATCATGGAACTTAGGAAAACAAGAAAATTGAGAGAGAGAGAGAGAGAGAGAGAGAGAGAGAGAGAAGAGAGATGGAGAGAGAGAGAGAGAGAAATACGATAAAAAAGAAAAGTGTAAGAATGGAGTCAGCAGCAGCAGCAGCAGAAGAAGAAGAAGAAGAAGAAGAAGAAGAAGAAGAAGAAGAAGAAGAAGAAGAAATTGACATTCATAACAAAATATAATATGAACAAAAAACATGGCAGTTCGTGTATTTTGCTCCCTAAATTGAATAAATGTTCCACAATTTTTTGGCAATTTTATTTTTTCATTTATTTATTTATTGTTTTCCGCCGATTTATTGATTCTTTTTTTTGGGGGGGGGTGAGGTTGTCTTTTTTTCTTTTGAAAGTCGGAAGCATTAAGAAGATGCCATTAAAGATCTGAAAGAAAAAATGGGAAAAAAAAACCCAAACATTTGAACAAGATAGATTTGTGTCAATACGTGATAACAAAGAAAAATGGACGATTAAATTTTTCTCTTCTTATTTTCGAGATTTTTTCTTTCTTTGTCCGTTCCTTTCTCAGTGGCATATTATTGGGTTTTTGTTTTCTCTTCTTTCTTTCTTTCTTTCTTTCTTTCTTTCTTCTTCTTCTTCTTCTTCTTTCTTTCTTTCTTTCTTTCTTTCTTTCTTGTTCTTTCTTTTCTCATCTTTCTTTCTTTCTTTCTTGTTCTTCCTTGTTTTTCTTTGTTTTCTTTCTTTCTTTCCGGTCTTTCTTCTTCTTCTTCTTCTTCTTCTTCTTCTTCTTCTTCTTCTTCTTCTTCTTCTTCTTCTTCTTCTTCTTTCTTTCTTTCTTTCTTTCTTTCTTGTTCTTTCCTTTCTTTCTTCTTCTTCCTTTCTTTATTTCATTTCTTTCCGGTCCTTCTTCTTCTTCTTCTTCTTCTTCTTCTTCTTCTTCTTCTTCTTCTTCTTCTTCTTTCTTTATTTCTTTCTTTCTTTTCTGATCTTTTCTTTCTTTTTTCTTTCTTTTCTTTTTTTTCTTTTCTTTCTCTTTTCTTCTTCTTCTTCTTCTTCTTCTTCTTCTTCTTCTTCTTCTTCTTTCTTTCTTTCTTTCTTTCTTTCTTTCTTTTCGGTCCTTTCTTTCTTTCTTTCTCGCTTTCTTTCTTTCTTGTTTTTTTCTTTCTTTCTTCTTTCTTTCTTTCTTTCTTTCTTTGTTTTTCTTGTCTTTCTTTATTCATTTCTTAACTGTTTTTTTTCTTTCTTTCTTTCCTTCATTTAAGAAAAATAAGAAAGAAAGAAAGAAAGAAAGAAAGAAGAAGAAGAAGAAAAGAAGAAAGAAGAAGAAGAAGAAGAAGAAGAAGAAGAAGAAATTCAGTGAGGGGGTAAGAAGATAAAAAAGGCAAACAGAAAGAAAGAAGGAAAGAAAGAAAGAAAAGGTTAAGATGGAGGAATAAGAGACCCCTAAAATTAAATCGTATTTTAAGTGCATTATTTCCCAAATGAAATCTGACTCTGATAAAAAAGAGTAAACGTGATGAAAAGCCACAAATGTATCTAACTAACTTATTAAGATCTTTTTTAAATGGTGAGTGTCACGTTGTTTCCCGCCTTCAACACAAATGTCGACTGGTATTGACAGATTGTGGATCGACAAAAGGAAACTCTCTAAAAAAAAAAAAAAAACTGACAATAATTCACAATCTGTTATTTAATAAAACAAGCAGCAAAACAAAACAAAACAAAAAACCCTCCACGCAGTGTAAAGATTTATTTTTGAAAGATATTGTCTGGGGGGTGGGGATTCAATGCCAGACGGGGTTGTATCATAAGTACCGTATTTGACGGCATATAGGACGCATTTTATTTACAAAATTTTGGGTCAAAAAATTGTTCTGCGTCTTTTACAAGATGAAGTTTGAGACCCTCTGTAGGCCTAGGCTGATCTTCTCTAGGATGCTCACTAACCCAGCTTACGTTCAGTACTTTTACCGACCCTAAACTCCATGCATCCTTATTTTATTGCTGGTATTATTATATTCTTACCGGTGATTTAAAAATGAATTCGTAAAAATGAAAGCAATCCAATCTGAAATGCTGTGACTTGCTTTTATACGGCTATGTTTCTGCTTGTGTAATGCACATCTAGACTGTTTTCAACAATAAATACACTAAAACCCTTTTTTCCTGAATCTGACCCGCTGAAATGGAGGGTGCGTCTTATATGCCCGTGCGTCTTATATGCCGTCAAATACGATAAATGGTTTCTATACTAATTGATAATGTTAAATAAATTTTAAAGTTTGAGATCTCCCGTAGGCCTAGGCTAATCTTTTCTATGATGCTCACTAACCCAGCTTGTGGATGCTTATTGCTTGCCTGTACAGCCAAATTGCTTTTATACAGCTATGTTTCTGCTTGTGTAATGCACAGCTAGACTGTTTTCAACAATATTTCAACAATATATACTTAAATACACTAAAAAACTTTTATCTACAATCTGACCTGCTGAAATGGGGTGTGGAGTGCGTCTCGTGTGTCCGTGTGTCTTATATGCAGTCGTAAATACGGTAAGTAAAATTATCAAATTTATTATAGTAGTAAAAAAAATAAATAAAAATAAAACAATTTGAAATGGAAATTTAGTTCTGTCCGCGTCAAATATTATTAATATTAATTATTAGTTAAATGACTATTTAGAATATTTTACTCATCCATTTTACGGAAAATCATTGGTATTTATTTATTTGTAAAATTTTTATTCAACTTCAAAAATATTTCTTTCTTTTAACTTTAGAGAAACCTTGTAGGGCTATTAAAACTGTAACATCTTATTATAATGGAGATTGTGTGTTTTTTTTTTATCTGTAACCGAAATATATTTACTAACAAGCACAATTCCTTTTGTTATTTTACATCACATTTCTCCATGTTTTTAGTTTTATTTAAACCTCGATTATTAATAAAATTGTTTTACATCATTAATACTGTTGACCATATCTACATACGAATAACATGCAATTGTATTTATATATACAACAAAGAGCGGTTACAGTATGAATGGGAAGGGCTAATTTGCATATTGATCTTAAAAAATTGATTTTTAATAAATATATGCTTAGTATTATTGATTTTCAAATTGTTTGGATATTTTTCTTATTGAATATCAGCAACAATCTCGGGATAAATCTTGAAAAAAAATTCATTAACAAGAATAAATAAACTGTAATATTATTCTTTACTTCCTATTTTAACTAAATAGCTAAATTAGGAAAATTTACCAATGAAAGACGGGTAATGGAAAATGATGGAAGAGTTAGTTTCAAAGTTGTTCTATTTTTCGATTATACCCCCTCTGTTCCAAATCTTTTTATCTGCATTCTTATTCATTTTCATTAGCCTTTCTAATTTAATATGATATTTTATTATATTAAAACTTAAATACTTGCACCCGGAGGGTGCATATATTTACTAGTTATAATAAAGATGCTATATTTTTCCATTATTTTCAGTAATTTTTTTTTTTACATCCGAGATATTTAGAATAGAAATATTTCGATTTTGTAACATTTCTACTCTATTTTCTCTTATTAGATCATTGTTACCCAAACTTTAATATTTCTTCTACCTTTAGAGCAACCTTGTAGGTCTATTAAAACTGTAGTATTATATTAAAGATGCTAGATTTTTTTCATTAATTTCAGTTTTTTTGTTTGTTTGTTTTTTTTACATCCGAGATATTTAGAATAGAAATATTTAGTTACTTAAAAAAGGACGAGAGGAGAAAAATTATAGCTTTTATTCATTTATTCAATATCAATTGTTCTTTATTCTATGGACAATTATGGTTAATGGGACGTATCAGTGAGGTAGTTTTGGTTACAGCCAAATAGAACCCGAATCTCCCTTATTAATAAATGTTAGAATTAAACAAAGCTTTAATTTATTTATTTGCTGTTGTGCGTGTTAGAATATCTTGCATACTTTATATAGCACGAATACTCTTTGGAACGCTATGCATCCAAATATTCTTCCTTCAGCTATCGGTTAATAGTAGGGCAGACTGGGCTCTTTAACCTTGGCTAGGCAACCACTCTAGAATGTAAACTGAATTTAAACTAGTTGAACTCCACTTAAGTTGACCATGTGTCACATCCTGCCTGCGTGGAGGGGTTGGTAAGTTCATATAAGTGCATAGTACTAACTGTTTTGACATAATGGAATAAATCAATTTTTTTAAACAATTATATTATGTATATAAAAGGTTAAATGTTATTGTATGTACAAATAAGTTTATCTTAATAAATATTATTTCGCGACATGGAAAACATTTTAAATGAAACGATTAATTAGTCGTAAAGGAAGGAATAAAACTGAACAATTTTGATATTTCGGACTTTTGTCCTCATCTTTATTGTATATATATATATATATATATATATATATATATATATATATATATATATATATATTACACTATAGTGTGAGATGGTCACTGTTTCAGCTTTTGCTGGAATGGTGTACCAAAGGCAGTATTAATTGGTAGAGTGCTCAATATAAAAATAGAGCTGTTATATAATATAATAAGATAAATATATAAAGGTTTTACATATCTATTTATTAGGTGACAAAGGAACAATCACAACCATATTGGTTTCATGCGATGCAATCATCAGGTGAAGATGTTTCAAATGTAAGGAAAATCGAAAAAATTACAAAAAATTTCAAAAAATTCAATAGACATGGGATGCGTATGATTGGATAAAATGATGTGTGTGTGTATGTGAAGGTGAATTGAATGTGTGAGAGTGTTTATGGGCTGCATAAAGGTTGCGTACGCGTAGTAACTGGTCACACACATAATACGTTGATCTGTGAGTGTGTGGTATTTCACACTCACAGAAGGAAGAACTCAACACCGTAATTCCATAATAAATTTATTTCGACCAAAATTGGGGCCTATATAAATCTATGTTGATTTTAATATAGCTCCCCAAAATTCAGTCTCAGGTTATTTTCAAAATATTTTGAAAATATCAAATATCAAATCAACTTAGATTTATAAAGGCCCCAATTTTGGTCGAAATAAATTTATTATGGAATTACGGTGTTGAGTTTTTCCTTCCTTTCTATGATAAATATTGCTCTGTATATAATCTAAAAAGTTTATTATACATTGAGCTCTCTTTAGTGATTTAAAGAGTCACTGTATTTATACATACTGGATCATACAATAATAATACAGTGTGTCTTAGAAATCACATATAGAATCATCCCTCACTACCAAGTTTTGAACACCTCACATCTTCTCTCTCTCTCTCTCTCTCTCTCTCTATATATATATATATATATATATTATATATATAGATATATATGTGTGTGTGTGTGTGTGTGTGTGTGTGTGTGTAAGTTGAAAAATGGAAATGCATCCGACAATATGTTGAAAAGGATAAATAAAGGAAAGAATTATTGTGAATGGATAAAATTGATTTAATATGAGTTTACTAACACGTGTTTCGCCAGGAGTCTGTTCATGTACAACATGTATGCTATTATTATATTTCAAATATAAAATAAAAAAATAATAATAATAATAGAGAGTTATACACAAGGCAGTGCTGATGATGCCTAATAGTCTATAACCTCGTGCTGATGAAGCCTAATAGGCTGAAATGTACATACAGGATTGACTTTTCTCGATTGTTTTTACGCCTTACATTTAAAGCGATATGCACGCCTAATTCATTTAATTATAAACTAATAATTTTCAAATTAGTATGACTTCAATTAAGCACATAATCTCCCAAAAATTGTCAGGCTATCGCCATCTCAAACAGATTGTTTGTACATTCTTAACTATATATATATTTATATATATATATATATATATATTATATATATATATATATAGTTTGGTTTGTACCTTTAAAAATATAACTGCTGGCGTAGTTGGCAAAGGCCGACACAAATAAGAGGAGACTTACAGAAAGTAATATCAACAGTCTAAAACGTAACGAAATACTGTAGGCCCCCTCAAAAAACTTTATTAAAATTACCTAGAAAATTATATATCCTTGCAAGACGGTCCTTCTGCGTGGAGAATTCTGGACCAAAAAAAATACACATCTTTTTTAGAGGTCAGTTAAAGAAAAGAAAAAAAAGGGAGAAAAAAGAAAAGAAAAGAAAACATATCAGTTCTTATGCTAGAAATAAGTAGGATGCCATTTTTAACTACTGACGTAAAGATTACTGCATTTTTGAAATCGTCTGCAAACTCATTGGTCGGCAGCTAAAGAGGAGAAATAGACTGATAAGAATGCACGCTGCGAACACCAAAAGAGAAAGTTGTCGGCAAAACAAAAGATTGAAAAGAAACAACAAAAAAAAAAAAGAAGAAGCAAAAAATGTAGACAGGATATCCAATATGGCCGACGTTAGCCGGTTGGCGCCAGGTAAACCCGCCGAAAAATTGATTGTGAGCGAAAAGAATTATTTTCGCTTCACTAACAAAAAAGAAAATGAAGAAAAGAACAGAAAAGAAAAGAAAGGAATCTGTAGGGATATACTAGAAACTTATTTTTGCAAATCAACTTATTTTTTCGAGTTGTATTTCATTTATATATATATATATATATATATATATATATATATATATATATATATATATATATAAATATATATAATATATATATATATATATATATATATATATATATATATATATATATATATATATATATATATATTAGGACCATATATATATATATATATATATTATATATATTTCTATATATATATAATATATATATATATATGCAAGGATATATATATATATATATATATATATATATATATATATTTGCACGGAGTTATTTTTCGGGTAGGACATGTGGGATACAATGAAGGTGAACAAAGACATTCAATAGGATAGTAAGTTCCATTTTTACAAGATACTCGTTAATCATGGCCTTATGCCACACACACACACACACACACACACACATATATATATATATAATATATATATATATATATATATATAAAGGAAAAGTTGACTTACCGGTGAATTTGGTCACGATGGTTAGTAAGTGTAGAATTCAGACGGGTAAATCAGCGATATAACAAATACAAAGTACTCAATTCTAAGTAGAGCAAATTCATTATAAAATGGGTATAAGAGATAACCTATTTGAGTTTCACCATAAACATCTTCAGGGTTACCAACCCCTCCACACGAGCAGGGTGCTTCACAAGGTCAATTTTTTAAGCGGAGTTTAACAGGTTTGAATTACGAGTTTTCCTTCTCCTAAACTGGTTACCTAGCCAAAGTTAAAGAGCCCAGTCTACCCTATTATTTACCCATTATTGGAGGGAGAATAATTAAATGCATATCTTTCCCATAGCTATTAATGCTATCTATGGGAAATGCAATCAGACTCGGCCTGGATTTGAAATCGGATCGACCAATCTATTTCTTACGACTCGGCAATATGATTGATATATGGGAAATATATTGTTTATATATTATTTTAAATATATCCAACCACCAACATAATCCTGATAATTTCTATCGAACTCTGACAGTTATTTTGCTCCATATGGTGCTTATTGAATGGCTGTACGTAAAAGTGGCCAAATTTTAACTGATGTTGTAACTTCGCTTGTGAGCAAAAACCAAACTCCATTTTTGGTACAAATAATATTCAATATATGTAGAATAATAATTTAAAGAAAAAAGAAAATTATATGCAGTGCCACATTGTGATTTTTTTCACTTATTGATCTTGCATTGAAAAAATCAGAAATCATTAATAACGTGAAAAGGGTTAATTTAAATGCCTATTTGGATAACATTTTTAGATTTCTCAGGCCTAAAAGCTTCTATAAACCAATTTTTAGGAGTAGGGAAGCTCTAGAACATATTTTATAGACAAAAATAGATTACAAAATGTCGCCATTTTTCTGCCCCCCCCCCATTTTTTTCGGGTAAATCGACATAACTCGGCGAATATTTAGAATTGGAAGCTCAAATTTGGGGGATTGTCTAACTTTATCCTAGTCTATACCTGTATTTCAGAAAAATTGAAGGGGTTGGGTGACATGGCCTTAATGATTTGCCATGGAATTACCCAAATATGATACCTGTAAGGAGTCTCGGTCTCACTTCCATATAATAAAGTAAAGAGAATAAAGAAGAAAAAAAGCCGAGAGAAAATGCCAGGAACGTGTTACCACATAATCTTACTTTTCTTGATTGGACTTTCCATCCTTTTTATTTTCCTTTTTTCGTCTTTCTTTCTATTTTCTTTCTTTCATTTTTTCTTTCTTTCCTTCTTTCTTTTTTCCTCATTTCTTTCATCCCTTCTTTCTTTTTTCTCTCTTTCTTTTTTTTTTGCTTCTTTCTTTTTTCCTTTCTTCTTTCTTTCTTTCTTTCCTGCCTTCTTTCTTTCTTTCTTTCATTTTTTCTTTCTTTCCTTCTTTCTTTTTTCCTCATTTCTTTCTTTTCTTCTTTCTTTTTTCCTTTCTTTCTTTCTTTCCTGCCTTTCTTCTTTCTTTCATTTTTTCTTTTCCTTCTTTTTTTCCCTCATTTCTTTCTTTCTTTCTTTTTTCACTCTTTCTTTCTTTTTTCACTCTCTCTTTCTTCCCTTCTTTCTTTTCCTTCTTCTTTCTTTCTTTCTTTCCTGCCTTCCTTCTTCCCTTCTTGCTTTTTTTCTCTTTTTTGCTTCTTTCCTTTTTTTCTTTCTTCTTTCTTTCTTTCTTCTTCTTTCCTTCCCTTCTTTCTTTTCCTCATTTCTTTTTTTCCTTTCTTTTTTTCTCTCTTTCTTTTTTTGCTTCTTTCTTTTTTCCCTTTTTCTTTCTTTCTTTCTTTCCTGCCTTCCTTCTTTCTTTCTTTCATATTTTCTTTCCTTCTTTCTTTTTTCCTCATTTCTTTCCTTCTTTCTTTTTTCCTTTCTTTCTTTCTTTCTTTCTTTTTCCTTTCTTCTTTCTTTCTTTTCTTTCTTTCCTTCTTTCTTTTTTCCTTTTTTTTTTCCCTCTTTCTTTTTTTCTCTCCTTTTTTTTTTTGCTTTCTTTCTTTTTTCCTTTTCTTTCTTTCTTTCTTTCGTTTCCTTTTTCTTTCTTTCTTTTCTTTCTTCTTTCTTTTTTCCTTTTCTTTCCTTCTTTCTTTTTTCTTTCTTTCTTTTCTTCTTTCTTTTTCCTTTCTTCTTTCTTTCTTTCTTTCCTTCTTTCTTTTTTCCTCATTTTCTTTTCCCTTCTTTCTTTTTTCTTTCTTTCTTTTTTGCTTTTTCTTTTTCCCCTTTCTTTCTTTCTTTCTTTCCTGCCTTCCTTCTTTCTTTCTTTCATATTTCTTTCCTTTCTTCTTTTTTCCTCATTTTTCTTCTTTCTTTTTCCTTTCTTTCTTTCTTTCTTTCTTTCTTTCTTTCTTTTTCTTTTTCTTTTCTTTCTTCTTTCTTCTTTCTTTCTTTCTTTCTTCTTTTTACCTGCCTTCCTTCTTTCTTCTTTCTTTCTTTTTAACCTGCCTATCATTTCTCTTCATACTTTTTCCCCATTGTTTATATACTTCTAAAATCCCATCCCATCCATTCTTCCTAACCTTTCTTATCAATCCTATAAAAAAAAGCCCTCCCATGCCACCAGTTCAGCAACAAGAAACTCCCACCTCTCAGCGAAAAACTTATCTGGTTTTTCCAATTCCCAAAACGAGGCTGACAGAACACAAATATGGCGGTGATCAGAAATCAAGATAAACGCGCGCTTTCCCGCTTTTTATTTTCGCCGGCCATTTTGAGGCGTGTCGTCTGCTCATCTCGCGCTATAAAGACTTCTGTTCCCAAATCAGTCCAGTTCTTTTGTTTCGTATTGTCTCTTCTGGCAAAAGAGCAAATGTAGGGGTTAGAAATTAGTCTGAAAGACATATTTTAATGCCAATCCAAAAAATTGGTTAGGGAAGGGAAGAGACGAAGAATACCCAACGGAATATTTTTAAAACGAAGCGATAAATAAATAAATAAATAAATAAAAGATAATAAAACCAATGAAACAAATTCTAAAATATGAGATACACCCACCTTGTTTATAAATTAAACTTGGAAGTCAACAATTTTGGGAAATATTAAGACGCAACGAATTAAAAAAACCAACATCTTTACTAGTTAAAAAAGGAAAAACTTTAATATAAACACTTAGAATTAATAAAGTGTTGAATCCTATCTTAATGTTAGCTGAGGGTCTACATGTTCTTGGAATGACGTTAAACTCTATCTGATAGTGAGGTTCCAGTTTTGGAAATTTGGGGAATGTGGAGCATCCCTTCATCACTATTGCTCCCTGGTCCACTCTGACCCGGAACCTTGAGTCCGCTTGAAATTAGTCAATTTAAAAAAAAATATCCATAAGGTTACGAACTTAACAACATTAGTTTTTATTTTTTTATTTTTTTACGGCATATCAACCTCAGTGGGTCATTTAATGCCGACAAAGTTTTGAAATAAATCAATTCTTAATGGATAATACACATTTTTTATAAATACATTTTTCTATCTAACCCATAGATCGGACCCTAACAGGTACTACCACTCCGGGTCAGAGTGGACCAGGGAGCAATGATGAAGGGGTGCTCCACATTGAATGAACCACATGGTAGGGTCTATACAAGGCTGTGGGGGGACAAGGCCCACCACGTTAATGGACAGAGACACCACTCGTCTAGTGGATCTCATCTCAAAAAATTATCAAACAGTTGTTTACTCCAAGTACAAATCAAGGAGAAACGCTAGCTTAAATGGAAGATTGTGTAGCTCAGGAAGATTTTGATTGCTTTTGGTTGAACATTATTGTATAAGTAAAAGTCGTCGAGGTGGCCTAATGTCAGTATCAACCAGACAGCGAGGGAGTCTATCTCCTTTTCACTAGTGCTAGACCAAGGAGATTGTTTTGGCGCGTGAGGTGAAGCGCCACACCTACCATCAGCTCCTCACTTTACCGCACAGATCCCAGTGCTGCTCATACGCTGAGTTGGCGAGGGCCTGGTATCGAACCAGGAACCTTGTTATTCCTCTACAGACTGAGCTGATATTGTATAATATCCGGTATAATCCAATTTTCAAGCGTGCATTTTCCCTAGGTAGGATTACTGTCGTTAAAGTATCTTTCGAGACATAGTCGGGTTCTGTGACAATTTCTGATCTGAAATTTCTTCTATGACTGGTTATGTCTCCGCATGTGGGCAATATGTCTTTAGTTTGGGTGTCTACAACCCCCATACGTTTTCGGGGCGTGTGGGGCGGGGGTTATCGACTTATGTGACGAAATATAACCCCCGTTCGTGCGTATTCCCCGCCCTTCTAAATCCACAAGCAGACAGAGAGCGAAACAGACGGCCAAGAAAACGGACGATTCGCGTATCTGACTGATAACATCTGAGCGACTTAATGAGAAAGGAAGGAACGAAGCACAGCGATGGGGTTCCCCTAATCCTAACCCTAACCCTAACCCTTCAAACTCTATCCCATCACAGCGACAAAAGTTGTTAATAACAATCACAAGTTATGATGCCGCGGGTATTTTTCTTTTTTTTATTTTCTTTTTTTTTTTTTTTTTTGAGGTTAAAGGAGTTAAGATCTTTTAAGTATTGTAGGCTCCAAGGCTATTTCTTCTCTTTTTTAAAGTTGGCCGGGATGACAAGGTAATTGTTGTTTGTTTTGTTGTTCCATATCTCCTTTGCTCATTAACATACGGTAATTATTGCTACCCTACCAACCCCGCTTTTGGAACCCTGAGAAGAATCTTAAAGGTAACGAACACGGTTGCTCAAACCGTTGAGAAAAAATATCCACAAGGATTTACTTGCATCTTACACACACACACACACACACATACAATATATTATTATATATATATATATATATATATATATATATAATATATATATATATTCATTTTACAACTGAAAAAAAGGTTAAGTAAATAAATTCTTCTATTTGACCGTTTTTATTTTGAATTCAAGATAGTTACAATTAGCAAATATTCACCAGAAGTTAACCGGACAATATATATATATATATATAATATATAATAATATATATATAAATTCAAACCCATTCTTAACAGATATTACAAATGTAAGAGACGGATTTTCTCTTCTCTAATAACTTATAGAATAATTATATTAACTTGATGCTTCAGAGGAGTCTAATAATAGATGAGAAAAACTTTCTATCAGGGACCCCACTCTCCAAAAGTTGGTTAATACTTTTGAGATGGGTCCCTTGGAAAGGATTTCTCATTTATCCCCCTCATTTCATTCATTTTTATTTTATCCATTCATTCATTTTGCCATTAATTTTTAATTATATTATACATATATATATATATATATATATATAATATATAATATATATATATATATATGTGTGTGTGTGTGTGTGTGTGTGTGTGTGTGTATGTATATATATATATATCCGCTCTCCTGTAATACGAATGGATCACTTTATGGCGGCCTTTACATATATACATATGCATGTATTTATCAGTTAAGATCCTCGTCCCAGTCTTAACTGCACGTGGCAGTCAGGCTATACAGCTTGATATCTTGGAAGTTTGAAGTACCTTCATTTCCATTACACACAGGTCCACTCAAACACGGAGTTGTAGTACCTTTTTAGGGTCTGATTGGAAAAATGAGTTTTTTAAAAATTTGTTAAAAGTTGAGTTTAAAAAGTTTGAAAATTTTGAATACCCATCCAGTATGTATAGAACAAAATGTTTTCGGCATAAAATAACCCAGCAAGTGTTGGTATGCTATAAAATACTACAAACCAAACCAAACCTTTTTGGGTTAGTTGTCTGACTCCTTTGCAAGCGATGCAGCCTGCATATTCTACGCTATGTAGAAAGGATGGGATAAGTAAGGAGATCGGAGAGTAAGGTGACGGGAGAGTCAGGAGAGATCGGAAACTAAGGTTATCGGAGTGTCAGGAGATCGGAATGTGTGGCGATCGGAGAGTCAGGAAATCGGAGAGTAAGGGAAATCGAGAGTCAGGATCGGAGAATAAGGTGATCGGAGAGTCGGAGAGTAAGGAGATCGGAGAGTCGGAGAGAGGATCGGAGAAATCGAGAGAGTCGGGAAATCTGAGAGTCGGGAGATCGGAGAGTAAGGAGATCGGAGGAGAGTCAGGAGATCGGAGAGTCAGGAGATCGGAGAGTCTGGAAATCGGAGAGTCAGGGAGATCGGAGAGTCGGGAAATCTGAGAGTCGGGAGATCGGAGAGAGTAAGGAAATCGGAGTCTGGAAATGGAGAGTCAGGAGATCGGAAAGTCTGAAATCGGAGAGTCAGGAGATCGGAGAGTCGGGAAAATCTGAGAGTCGGGAGATCGGAGGAGTAGGAGATCGGAGTCTGGAAATTGGAGAGTCAGGAGATCGGAGAGTCTGGAAATCGGAGAGAGTCAGGAGATCGGAGAGTCGGGAAATCTGAGAGTCGGGAGATCGGAGAGTAAGGAGATCGGAGAGTCTGGAAATCGGAGAGTCAGGAGATCGCGGAGAGTAAGGAGATCGGAGAGTCAGGAAATCGGAGTCGGAGAAGTAAGGAAGATCGGAGAGTCGGGAAATCGAGAGGTATAGAGTCCGGAGACTTAAAAGATCGGTGAGTAGTCGATAAGTAGATCGGAGAGTAAGGAGAATAGAAGATCGAAAATAGTGGAAGAAGTAAGGAAAACTGCAATGATAAGTAGTAACTGTAAGAAATAAATAAATATATCGCGAAATTATGAATCAGATATAAAATACCTTCACGAAATACATCTACAAAAATTACACCTGTTAAGGAAACTTGAGTACCAACTTTTATTTCACACACTAACAGATTTTGGTATTAAATAACCCACAGGGTTATAATACCATTAAACAAATCAATACGAACCCAACGAAACCAAATGAAGTTAATGAAAATTATTTATACCAATTTGAAGATATTAAAAACTTGAAACATTGAAACTTTTTTTAATAACACTTGTTTCGGCATTAAATGACCCGGAAAGGGTTGATATGCCGCGAAACAAACAAACCAAATAAAGGTAATGAAAATTATTTATACTAATTTGAAGATATTGAAAAACATAGAATTTTTTATTAATAACACTCGTTCAGCATTAAATGACCCAAAACGTGTTGATATGTCGTAAAACACACTATGAGTAAATATAAGAAACTAAAATACCACAAGAAGAAAAATGGGCCAATAACAACAAAAGAAAAAAATATTGAATAGGAAACACCTAATCTAAAATGGTTGCAAAATTATCCGTTCAGTGTCTGTTCAGTAGGAATGGATCTGCGAGACTACCTTGCTAACCCTTACACCTCGATAGTACGCCCAAGAAAGGTCAGTATATAAAAGAGTAAGCAAATAAGTTTTCAAGAAAGAAAAAATGAAACTAATTGAACTACTATTTTTCTGAACTTTTTTACATGAGGCTTGATAATTAGTATTATCTGTGTTATTCGGACTATTGTCCTCATCTTCATTGTTATCAGCACTATTTCTCTGAATTTTTTAGATGAGGCTTGATAATTAGTATTATCTGTGTTATTCGGACTATTGTTCTCATCTTCATTGTTATCTACACTATTTCTCTGAATTTTTTAGATGAGGCTTGATAATTAGTATTATCTGTGTTATTCGGACTATTGTCCTCATCTTCATTGTTATCTGCACTAGTTCTCTGAATTTTTTAGATAGGGTTGATAATTAGTATTATCTGTGTTATTCGGACTATGTCCTCGTCTTCATTGTTATCTGTACATTGTTTCGGTCGACGTATCCTCAAGCCTTCTTCGGGTATTTCTTGTCGAACTCGGGAACCTTCTGATGGCTCCCGATTACGAAAAGAAGGTTCCCGAGTCCGAGAAGGTTCCCGAGTCCGAGAAGAAATATCCGAAGAAGGCCGAAGGGTATATCGGCCGAAACGTAGTACAGATAACAATGAAGATGAGAACAATAGTTCGAATAACACAGATAATACTAATTGACCTACCAGTAAAAAATTAAATAAAAAATACAAAAAGAGTAAAAGAAAAAGAAATAGAAAAAATATAAAGATTTTAAACAAATAAAAAATGTGGGAAAAGGAGAGTAATTAAAACTAGGGAGAGTAAGGTTAAGAAAAGAGAGCAACATGAGAAGAATAAAAAAAACACCAATACAAAACAAAATCAGTGGTAAAAGGAGAGTAACTAAGACTAGGGAGAGTAAGGATGAGAAAAGAGAGCAACTATAAGAAAAGAGATACAAAGCCCAAATGAAAACCATATCGGAACGGAAAAGCGTCTGGGATACATTGGCCCCTTTTCTTTCACTGTGAAAATAGCTATTAGAATAAATGGTAGCGGCTGTTAGCGGCCAGCCTTCTCGAACAGTAGACAGATGTTTAGAGCGAGATAAGATCCCCGTTTTGGAGAGCGTTGACAGCCCGGCAATAAGCTTCTGACTATCTATCTTAGGTATNTCATGTTTTTTTTTCCTTCTTGTTGTTTTCTTTTTCTTTCTTTGTATGTTTTCAAGTGTCATTAATTTTCTTCTTTTTTTCCGTTCCAACAAGTCGTTCTTGGTCTTTTCTTGGTGCGCTTTGGTCAATCGATAGATTTGCAACTGGCTGACTTTTTGATCAGTCCTTTTTCTATGTCTTGAGGTGGCTGTTGTTTGTTGCGGCCACTGAAGACGGTACGCGTCTCGTCGAAACGTCTTGTGTTAAACATTTCTGAAGATGCTTTTATTTAAGTTTGTTTGTTTTGTGGTGGGTGAGGTGTTAGGGAAAAAGAGGTCAGGAGATGGTTTGGACGATAAGGATTTTTTTTGAGAGAGTAGAAAGAGAGAGAGGAAAGGAGAGAGAAGGAGAGAAGGGAGAGAAGGGGAGAGAAGGGAGAAAAGGTATCTTGAAACGGACAGATGGGGTGGGGGCGGGGGAAAATAAATGGAAGCTTTTGAAAAGTTGGAAACAGGAATGGAGAAAGATAAAACGAAACACGGGGAGAACAAATGAGAAGAAGAAGAAGAAGACGAAGAAGAAGAAGAAGAAGAAGAAGAAGAAGAAGAAGAAGAAGAAGAAGAAAAGAAGAAGAAAGGGAAGAAGAAGAAGAAGAAGAAAGAAGAAGATGAATGAGATGCTGATGATGATGAATGAAGAGAAAAAGATGATGATGATGATGATGATGAAGAAGAGAAGAAGACGAAGAAGAAGAAGAAGAAGAAGAAGAAGAAGATGATGCTGATGATGATGGTGATGATATGATGAAGAACAAGAACAGTAAAAGATTTTTAAAAAAGAATAAGAGATTGAAATAAAGGCAAAAAAACGATAAATTCATGTTGAGGGAGACTAAAAAAAATAAAGAAAGAGAGAGAAAGAAGGAAAGAAAATAGACGAAAGAAAGAAGAAGAGAAAGAAGGAAAGAAAAGAGAGAAAGAAGGAAAGAAAGAGAGAAAGAAAGAAAGAGAAAAGAAGAAGGAAAGAGAGAAAGAAAGAGTAGAAACAAGAGAAGAAAGAAAGAAAAAATAAGAAAGAGAGTTAATGGTAAAAATAAAAAGAAAAATAGATATAAATAATGAAAGAAAGAAAAAGAAGAAAGAAAGAAAGAAAGAAAGAAAAGAAAATTCGTTGATTCGAAAGAGGGAAAAGAAAAAAGGAAAGAAAAAGAAAATAGAAGAAAGAAAAATCAAATAAAAGAAAGGACATTTAAGAAAAATGAAGAAGGAAAAAGTTAAGAAAATAGAAATAGATAATAAGAAGTGAATGAAAAAGAAAGATAGAATGAATTATGTATGAGAAGAAAAAACAAGAAAATGAGGGTAAGGAAAGAAAGCATGAAATGAAAAAAGATAGAAAGAAAGAAAGAAAGAAAGAAAGAAAGAAGAGAAGGAAGAAGAAGATAATAGAAAAGAAAAAAAGAGAAGAAAGAAAGAAAGAAGAAAGAAGAGAAGAGAGGAAAAGAGAGAAAGAAGAGAAGGAGGAAAGAAAGAAGAAAAGAAAGAAAGAATGAGAAGGAAAAGAAGAAATAGACAAAGAAAAAAAGAGAGAAAGAAGAAGTATAATAGAGAAGAAAGAAGAGCAAAAGAGAGAAAGAAAGAAAGCGAAGAAGAAAGAAAGAAAAAAGAAAAAAAAAAAAAAAGAAAGAAAAAAAAGAAAGAAAGAAAGAATGAAAGGAAAAGAAGAATAGACAAAGAAGGAAAGAGAGAAGAAAGAAGTATAAAAGAAGAAGAGAGGCAAAAGAGAGAAAGGAAGGAAGGAAGGAAGAAAGAAAGAAAAGAAAGAAAGAAAGAAAGAAATGAGAAAGGAAAAAAGTATAAAGACAAAGAAAAAAAAGAGAGAAAGAAAAAGTATAATAGAGGAAGAAAGAGAGCAAAAGAGAGAAGAAAGAAAGGAAGAAAAGAAAGAAAAGAAAGAAAAGAAAGAAAAATAGACAGAAGGAATGAGAAGGAAAAGAAGAAAAAGACAAAAAAGAAAGAGAGAAAGAAAGAGAGTATAAAGAGGGAAGAAAGAGAGGCAAAAGAGAGAAAGGAAGGAAGGAAGGAAGAAGAAAGAAAGAAAAGAAAGAAAGAAAGAAAGAAAGAATGAAAAGAAAAGAAGTATTATAGACAAAGAAAGAAAGAGAGAAAGAAGAAGTAATAATAGAGGAAGAAAGAGAGCAAAAGAGAGAAAGGAAAGAGAGGAAGGAAGAAAGAAAGAAAGAAAGAAAGAAAGAAAGAGAAAGAAGATCGCAAGAAGAAAATTGAAGAGAAAGAGCAATAAAAGTTAAAAAAAAATTGAAAAAGGTTAAAATGAGAGAAAGAAAAAGAGAGGTATAAAGAATGGATGAAAAGAAAGAAAGGTATAAAAACTGGTGGAAAGGAAAAGAGTATAAATGATGGAAGAAAGAAAAGAGATGTATAAATCTGAAGAAAGAAAATAGAGGGATTAAGAATGGATGATAGGTAAGTGAGGTATAAAACTGAAGAAAGAAAGGAGGTATAAAGAATGGTGAAAGGAAAGAGAGGTTATAAACTGAAGAAAGAAAAGGGAGGTATAACGAATTGAATGAAGAAGAGAGGTATAAAATGAAGAAAAAAAGTGAGGTATAAAGAATTGGTGAAAGGAAAGAGAGGTATAAAACTGAAGAAAGAAAGGAGGTATAACGAATGAATGAAAGAAGAGAGTATAAAAACTGAAGAAAGAAAAGTGAGGTATAAAGAATTGGTGAAAGAAAGAGAGGTATAAAACTGAAGAAGAAGAAGGGAGTATAACGAATGAATGAAAGAAAGAGAGGTATAAAACTGAAGAAAGAAAAGTAAGGTATAAAGAATTGCGTGAAAGGAAAGAGAGGTATAAAAACTGAAGAAAGAAAAAGGGAGCTATAAGAATGAATGAAAGGAAAGAGAGTATAAAAACTAATGAAAGAAAAGAGTGATAACGAATTGATGAAGAAAGAGAGGTATACAAAATGAAAAAGAAAAGAGGAATAAGGAATTGAGAAAGGAAAGTGAGGTATAAAACTAAAGAAAAAAGGATAAGAATTGGATGAAAGGAAATAGAGGTATAAAAACTGAAGAAAGAAAAGGGAGTATAACGAATGAATGAAAGGAAAGAGAGGTATAAAAACTGAAGAAGAAAAGTGAGGTATAAAGAATTGGGTGACAGGAAAGAGAGGTATAAAAATGAAGAAAGAAAAGGAGGTATAGAATGAATGAAAGAAGAGAGGTATGAAACTGAAGAAAGAAAAGTGAGGTATAAAGAATTGGTGACAGGAAAGAGAGGTATAAAATGAAGAAAGAAAAGGAGGTATAACGAATGAATGAAAGGAAAGAGAGGTTAAAAAACTGAAAGACAAAGTGAGTATAACAGAATTGGTGAAAGGAAAGAGAGTATAAAAAACTGAAGAACAGAAAAGGGAGCTATAACGAATGAATGAAAGGAAAGAGAGGTTATAAAAATAATGAAAAGAAAGAGTGATAACGAATTGATGAAAGGAAAGAGAGGTAATACAAACTGAAAAAAAGAAAAGAGAGGAATAAGGAAAATTGAGTGAAAGGAAAGAGGTAGAGAAAAACCGAAAGAAAAGGAGGTAACGAATGATGAAAGGAAATAGAGGTATAAAAACTGAAGAAAGAAAAGAGAGGTATAAAAAGAAGAAGTAAGAAAGAGAGGTATAAAGAATGGATGAAAGGAAAGAGAGGTATAAAACTGAAGAAAGAAAGCGAGATATAAAGAATGGAGTGAAAGGAAAGAGAGGAATATAGAATAGAAGAAGAAAGGGAGGTATAAAGATAAATGAAATGAAAATGAGGTAGAAAAGCTGAAGAAAGAAAAAGAGGTATAAAGAATAGATTAAAGAAAGAAAGTTATAAAGAATGGAAGGAAAGAAAGAGAGGTATAAACGAAAAAGAAAAGGAGGGATTAAGAATGGATTATAGGAAGAGAGGTATAAAAAATTAAGGATGGATTATAGGAAAGAGAGGTATAAAAATTAAGGATGGATATAGGAAAGAGAGCTATAAAACATTAAGAATGGATTATAGGAAAGAGAGGTATAATAAAATTAGGATGGATCATCGGAAGAGAGGTATAAAAAATTAAGATGGATTATAGGAAAGAGAGGTATAAAAAATTAAGGATGGATTATAGAAGAGAGGTATAAAAAATTAAGGATGGATATAGGAAAGAGAGGTATAAAAATTAAGATGGATTATAGGAAGAGAGTATAAAAATTAAGATGGATTATAGGAAGAGAGGTATAAAAAATTAAAGATGGATTATAGGAAGAGAGGTATAGAAAAATTAAGGATGGATTAGGAAAGAGAGGATAAAAATTAAGGATTGATTAATAGGAAAGAGAGGTATAAAAAATTAAGGATGATTATAGGAAAGAGAGTATAAAAATAATAGATGGGTTATAGGAAAGAAGGTATAAACAAATTAAGGATGGATTATAGGAAAGAGAGGTATAAAAATTAAGGATGGATTATAGGAAGAGAGGTATAAAAAAATTAAGGATGGATTATAGGAAAGAGAGGTATAAAAAATTAAGGATGGATTATAGAGAAAGAGAGGTATAAAAAATTAAGGATGGATTATAGGAAAGAGAGGTATAAAAATTAAGGATGGATTATAGGAAAGAGAGTATAAAACTGAAGAAGAAAGAGAGTATAAAGAATAGAGTGAATGGAAAGTAGGTAAAATGAAATCAGTAAGAAAAGAATGAGAATAGATAGAAATTTCGTATGAAAGATGAAACAAAACGATAATGGAATTGGTGAAAACAAAACAATAAAAGACAAGTGAATATTCAAATGAAGAATTGGTAAAAGTTATCGGGAAGAGCCGGCACGAGTGTCGACAACGGAAATGGAAATAATGAACTGACATCGAATGAATGGGGGGGCGTTTTCATCATTGGGGGGGTTAGCAAATGAGAGTCAGATTGCAAGGAATTAGAATTAAAGAATAGGGAAAACACAAGGGAGGGGGTGGAATTAAAGAGAAAGAAAGAGATGGAGAGAGAGAGATGGAGGAGAGAGGAGAGAGAGAGAGAGAGAGAGAGAGAGAGAGAGAGAGAGAGAGAGAGAGAAAGGGATAGTCAGACACATAGACAGAGACAGAGATAGACATAAAGAGAGAGCAAGTGAGTTGAAAAAGAAAGAAAGAAAGAAAGAAAGAAATAAGACACTATCTATATTTTTATAAATAATAGATAATAAAATAGTTTCTCTAACGGATATCAGAATATATTCTGAGATCTGTTCGGATAAACCTAGGTATAATAGTCTTTGACTCATTAGGCTGTACTATATTAGTTATTAGCTCTACTTTTAGTATTAAGCACTTTAGTATATTTAATTTAGGCAACTCTTCCAGTATTTTCTCTTTTGACCATTTTATAGTACCTCTGACTTTTTTCTGGAGGTGCATATGATTGGTCTTTCTTTTTTATATTTTTTCTCAAAGCAAAGCTTGTATTGTGTAATTACAAACTATAAAGCAGGATTTTTTTATACCGTCGGAGTTGAGAAATAAAATAAATGTAGTTTCGGCCTACAGACAGACACCTTCCCATTATTAGCAAGATACATTGTTATTTTATTTCTCAACTCGACCGGTTATAAAAAAATCCGTGGCCTAGTTCATAGTTTGTAATTACACTAATATACAAGCTTGCTTTCTGCGAGAAAAATATTAAAAAAGAAAAGACCAGATCATACTGCACCTCCAGAAAAAGTCATAGTGTACTATAAAAATGCGCCAAAAGAAGAGAAATACTGAAAGCAGTTGCCTAAGAATTAAAGTATACTTAAACTGCTTAATACTAAAAGTAGAGTAATAAACTTAACTATAGTAAGGCCTAATGAGTCAAAGACTAACCTATACTAGGTTCATCCGAAACATATAGACATCTATTCTGAATTCCGCTGTTCCGAGACCTATCTATCTTCATACTATCTCTCTACGACAAGCAAACCTATTATTTAGTATATATTATCTTCTAAAGATATGTCTTTCTCTTCGCTTTCTTTCTTCTTTCTTTCTTTCAACTCACTTGCAGTCTCATCTATGTCTATCTCTGTCTCTGTCTATTGTGTCTGACTATCCCTTTCTCTCTCTCTCTCTCTTCTCTCTCTCTCTTCTCTCTCTCTCTCTCTCCTCTCCATCTCTCCCTCTCTCTCTCTCAACTCTCTTCTTCTAACTTTTAAGTTCCACCCACCTCCTACTCTGTGTTTTCCTTATCTTTAAATTCTAATCCTTGCAATCTGACTCTCATTTTGCTTACCCCCCCCACAATGATGAAAACTGCCCCCCCCCCCATTCAGTCATGTCGAAGTCATTATTTCCATTTCCGTCGACACTCGCCGCGGTCTTCGCACATACTTTACCCAATTCTTCATTTGAATATTCACTTGTCTTTTACTTCGTTCCTTGTTTCTCACCAATTCCATTATCGTTTTTGTTTCCGATACTTCATTACGAAATTCTATCCTATTTCTCATTCTTTCTCTACTGTCATCCATCATTAGTTCATACTCTACTTCTTTCTCCATTTATCTCTTCTTCTCATTAACTTTATAATCATTTTCATTTTATATTTCTTCATATCATTCTTAATTTTCCCTCTTTCTTTATTCTATTTTCGATACCTTGCTTTCTTATTTATACCCTCATTCTTAATCCATCTTCAGTTTACCTTATAACCTTCTTTCCTTATCCCTTTATATCTTCTTAACGCATTCTATTTAACCTCTCCTGTCCTTATTCTATTTTTATCTCCTCTATCCTTATATTTTATTGAAACCTCTCTTTCCTTTAATCCATTCCTTAATTTTATATCTCTTCTTATCATTCTACAATTTTTCTAATTCTCTAAGCCTGTAATGTTTCTATTACCGCTCTCTTTCCCTATAACTCCACTTCTTAATTTTTTATACCTCTCTCTTTCCTATATCCAACTCTCATTTTTATACCTCTCTTTCCATAATCCCATCTCTATTTTTTATACCTCTCTCCTTCTAATCCATCCTTAATTTCTATACCTCTCTTTCCTATAATCCATTCCTTAATTTTTTATACTCTCTCTTATCATTCTTTAAATTTATACCTCCTTAATCCTTCTTAATTTTAATACTCTCTTCCTATAATCCATCTTCTTATTTTATACCTCTCTTTCTATTAACCATCCTTAATTTTTAATCTCTCTCTTCCATTTAATCCATCCTTAATTTTTATATCCTCTCTTTCTATAATCCATTCTTAATTTTTATTACCTCTCTTTCCTATAAGTCCATCTCTTAATTTTTATACCTTCTCTTCCTATATATATCCAGTCCTTAATTTTTATACCTCTCTTTCGAGATCCACCTTAATTTTTAACCTCTCTTTCCTATAATCCATTCTTAAGTTTATAGCTCTCTTTCCTATAATCCATCCTTAATTTTTTATTACCTCTCTTTCCTATAATCCATCCTTAATTTTTTACCTCCACCTCTTTCCTATAATCCATTCTTAATCCCTCTTTTCTTTCTTCAGGTTTATACCTTCTTTTTCTTTCTTCCACCTTTATACCGTTTCTTTTCTTTCAAATCATTCTTTATACCCTCTTTTCTTTCTTCAGTTTTCTACCTCATTTTCATTTCATTCAATTTATACCTCCTTTTCCTTCTTCTATTCTATATATCTCTCTTTCCTTTCATCCATTCTTTATATCTCGCTTTTCTTTCTTCAGGTTTTATACCTCTCTTTCCTTTCATCCATTCTTTATACCTCTCTTTTCTTACTTCATTTTTTATACCTCCTTTTCTTTCTTCAGTTTTTATACCTCTATTTCCTTTCATCAATTCGTTACCTCCCTTTTCTTTCGGTTTTTATACCTCACTTTCCTTTCATCAATTCCTTATTCCTCTCTTTTCTTTTTTCAGTTTGTATACCTCTCTTTCCTTCATCAATTCGTTATCACTCTTTCTTTCATTAGTTTTATACCTCTCTTTCCTTTTCATTCGTTATAGCTCCTTTTCTTTCTTCAGTTTTATACCTCTCTTTCTTTCACCAATTCTTTATACCTCACTTTCTTTCTTCAGTTTTATACCTCTCTTTCCTTTCATTCATCGTTATACCTCCCTTTTCTTTCTTCAGTTTTTATACCTCTCTTTCTGTCACCAATTCTTTATACCTCACTTTTCTTTCTTCAGTTTATACCTCTCTTCCTTTCATTCATTCTTATACCTCCCTTTTCTTTCTCTAGTTTTTATACCTCTCTTTCCTGTCACAATTCTTTATACCTCACTTTTCTTTCTTTCATTTTATACCTCTCTTTCCTTTCATCATTTCGTTATACCTCCCTTTTCTTTCTTCAGTTTTTATACCTCTATTTCCTTTCATCAATTCGTACCTCCCTTTCTTTCGTTTTATACCTCACTTTCCTTTCTCAATTCCTATCCTCTCTTTCTTTTTCAGTTTGTATACCTCTCTTCCTTTCATCAATTCGTTATCACTCTTTTTCTTTCATTAGTTTTTATACCTCTCTTTCCTTTCATTCATTCGTAAGCTCCCTTTTCTTTCTTCAGTTTTTATACCTCTCTTTCCTTTCACCAATTCTTTATACCTCACTTTTCTTTCTCAGTTTTATACCCTCTTTCCTTTCATTCATTCGTTATACTCCCTTTCTTTCTTCAGTTTTATACCTCTCTTTCCTTTCACCAATTCTTTATACCTCACTTTTCTTTCTTCAGTTTTTATACCTCTCTTTCCTTTCATTCATTCGTTATACCTCCCTTTTCTTTCTTCATTTATACCTCTCTTTCCTTTCACCAATTCTTATACCTCACTTTTCTTCTTCAGTTTTATACCTCTCTTTTCCTTTCATTCATTCGTTTCCTACTTTCTCCATCATTATACCTCTTTTCCTTTCCCAGTTTTATACCTTTCTTTCTTCATCCATTCTTTATACCTCTCTTTTTCTTTCTCTCATTTTAACCTTTTTTCAATTTTTTCTTTTTAACTTTTATTGCTTCCTTTTCTCTTCAATTTCTTTGGCGATCTTCTTTTCCTTTCTTTCTTTCTTTCTTTCTTTCTTTTCTTCCTTCCTTCCTTCCTTTCTCTCTTTTGCCTCTCTTTCTTCTATTATACTTCTTTCTTCTCTCTTCTTTCTTTGTCTATAATACTCTTTTCCTTTTCATTCTTTCTTTCTTTCTTTTCTTTCTTTCTTTTCTTTCTTCTTCTTCCTTCCTTTCCTTTCTCTCTTTTGCCTCTCTTTTCTTCCTCTTTATACTTCTTTCTTTCTCTCTTTCTTTCTTTGTCTATTATACTTCTTTTCCTTCTCATTCTTTCTGTCTATTTTTTCTTTCTTTCTTTCTTTCTTCTCTTCCTTCCTTCTTTCTTTCTCTCTTTGCCTCTCTTTCTTCCTCTATTATACTTCTTTCTTTCTCTCTTTCTTTTCTTTGTCTATTATACTTCTTTCCTTCTCATTCTTTCTTCTTTCTTTCTTTTCTTTCTTTCTTCCTTCCTTCCTTCCTTCTCTCTTTTGCCTCTCTTTCTTCCTCTATTATACTTCTTTCTTTCTCTCTTTCTTTCTTTGTCTATAATACTTCTTTTCCTTTTCATTCTTTCTTTTTCTTTCTTTCTTTCTTCTTTTTTTCTTTCTTCCTTCCTTTCTTTCTCTCTCTTTTTCTCTTTCTTCTATATACTTCTTTCTTTTCTCTCTTTTTTTTCTTGTCTATTATACTCTTTTCCTTCTCATTTCTTTCTTTCTTTTTCTTTTCTTCTTTCTTTCTCTCTCTTTTGCTCTCTTTCTTCCTCTATTTATACTTCTTTCTTTCTCTCTTTTTTCTTTGTCTATTATACTTCTTTCCTTCTCATTCTTTCTTTCTTTCTTTCTTTCTTTCTTTCTAATCTTTTTTTATTTCATGCTTTTCTTTCCTTACCCCAATTTTCTTGTTTTTTCTTCTCATACAATAATTCATTCTAATCTTTCTTTTTCATTCACTGTCATTATTATCTATTTCTATTTTTCTTAACTTTTTCCTTCCTTCATTTTTCTAAAGATGTCCTTTCTTTTATTTGGATTTTTCTTTCTTTCTATTTTCTTTTTCTTTCCTTTTTTTCTTTTCCCCTATTCGGAATCAGACGAATTTTCTTTCTTTCTTTCTTTCTTTCTTTCTTTCTTTCTTTCTTTCATTATTTATATCTATTTTGCTTTCTTTTTATTTTTACCATTAACTCTCTTTCTTTATTTTTCTTTCTTCTTTCTCGTTGTTTCTATCTTTCTTTCTCTCTTTCCTTCCTTCTTTTCTCTTTCTTTCTTTCTCTCTTTCTTCCTTCTTTCTCTCTTTCTTTCCTTCTTTCTCTCTTTCTTTCTTTGTCTA
>CM042175.1:56832772-56840272 GCA_023376005.1 Doryteuthis pealeii | reverse complement strand
GCTTTTCTTCTCGTCTTATTTCCTTCCTTTCACTTTTCCTTCCTTTCTTTCTTCCTCCCTTCCTTCTTTCTTCCTTCCTTCTTCCTTCCTTTATTCTTTCATTTCTCTTTCATTTATTCTCTTTATATTTCCTTTCTTTTTCTTCCTTCCTTTATTTATTCCTTTGCTCGTTACTTTCTTCCAATCTTCCCGCCTTTTTTCATTTCTTCCATCTTTCCTTCCTTTCTTCTTTCTTCCTTCGCACCTTTCTCTTCCATTTATTCTTTATATAATTCCTTTCTTTCTTTTTTCCTACCTTTTCTCCCTTCCTTCATTCATTCACTCGTTCGTTCGTTCGTTCATTCCGTTCGTCTTTTCTTCCTTTCTTTCTTCCTTTCTTCTTCCCTCCCTTCCTTGCTCCCATCCTTCCTTCCTTTCTTCCTTTATCTTTCATTTATTCTTTTTATATTTCCTTTCTTTCTTTTTTCCCGCTTTTTCTTCCTTCTTTCATTCATTCACTCGTTCGTTCGTGCGTTCGTTCATTCCGTTCGTCCTTTCTTCTTCCCTCCCTTCATTGCTCCCTTCCTTCCTTCCATGTGTTTCTGTTTAGAACAGAATTCTTCAATTGGAACTGTAACAAACAATCCGAAAACTAAATACAAATTAAAAAAAACAAAAAAGTTAAAAAAAAAGAAACCTACTCCCAGCAGATCCCCTCCCTCCCAACCGTCTACCCGCCACTGTCTAGGTCGATATTCCCAGGGACGACGAAAGGGACGGCAGACTTGTCTTGTTAGTCCCTCAACTGACCGATCCAATTAGATAGAATTCAGAAGATTCGCGACAAAAGACGGAAGGGTCTGTTATTCTTACTTTGGTCAGATTGGTGCTTACAAACATGAGACACGAAACTTCCAAAGATTCCAACTAATTCTCTCAAAGTGAACTCATTCAACCCCTTCAAGTCCACAACAAGATTTTACAAGCAAACAAAACGAGAAATAACACTTCCGAAATAAGAGACAGGGAGAAAAAAAAGAAGAAAAAAAGCACCAAATAAACAGTTGGTAGGTTGGTTGATAGGTTTGTTGGTTGTTTTTTACGGCATGTCAAGCCTTGTTGGGTTATTTTATGCCGAAGACTTTTTGTTTTATTCATTCTTTGTTGGTTGGTAGGCTGTTGTGTTGGTTGGATTTTACGGCATGTGAACCCTTGTTGGGTTATTTTATGCCAAATACTTTTTATTTGGTTTATTTTTTGTTGGTTAGTAGGCTGTTGTGTTGGTTGGATTTTACGGCATGTGAACCCTTGTTGGGTTATTTTATGCCAAATACTTTTATTTGGTTTATTTTTTTGTTGGTTAGTAGGCTGGTGTGTTGGCTGGATTTTACGGCATGTCAACCCTTGTTGGATTATTTTATGCTGAAGACATTTGGTTTTATTCATTCTTTGTTGGTTGGTTGATTGGTTGGATTTTATGGCATGTCAACTCTTGTTGGGTTATTCTATGCCGAACACATTTGGTTTTATTCATTCTTTGTTTGTTAGTAGGCTGGTGTTTTGGTTGGATTTTACGGCATGTTAACCCTTGTTGGGTTATTTTTATGCTGAAGACATTTTGTTTTATTCATTCTTTGTTGGTTGGTTGGTTGGTATGTTGGCTGAATTTTACGGCATGTCAACCCTTGTTGGGTTATTTTATGCTGAAGACATTTTGTTTTATTCATTCTTTGTTGGTTGGTTGGTTGGTATGTTGGCTGAATTTTACGGCATGTCAACCCTTGTTGGGTTATTTTATGCTGAAGACATTTTGTTTTATTCATTCTTTGTTGGTTGGTTGGTTGGTTGGTATGTTGGCTGAATTTTACGGCATGTCAACCCTTGTGGGTTATTTTATGCTGAAGACATTTTGTTTTATTCATTCTTTGTTGGTTGGTTGGTTGGTTGGTATGTTGGCTGAATTTTACGGCATGTCAACCCTTGTTGGGTTATTTTATGCCAAAGACTTTTTATTTGATTTATTCGCTGCTGGTTGGTTGGTTTTAACGGCATGCCAATCCTTGTTGGGTTATCATATGTCGAAGACGATTTTCTTTTTCATTTTTGTTATGAATTCATTTTTTAAACTAATGGTTTTTTAGACACACTTTTATTTATTTATTTTGTTTTTTTTACGGCATGTCAACCTTTCCTGGGTTAGTATATGGCGAAGAAGTTTTTTTTATCTTATTCCTTCTTTGTTGAGTAAGGTTATTATTTGAGCATGTGCAATCAAATATTGGTTTCTTTGTTTATTAACGGCACATCAACCCTTTATGGGTCATTTAATGCCGAAATAAGTCATTTTGATAAAAATTTATAAGTTTCTAGTTCTTGGTATCTTCTATTAGTATAAATGATTTTCATTAATTTCATTTAGTTTTGTTTGTTTGTTTTACGGCATATCAACCTTTTCGGGTCATTTAATGCCGAAACAAATCATTTTAATAAAAATGTCTAGTTCTTAATATCTTTAAATTTGTGTAAATAATTTTCATTAACTTCATTTGGTTTAATTAGTTTGTTTTACGGCATATCAATTCAGCTTTGAACCAAGTATCTTTAAGGCATAACTAAGATTCTCAAAGATACGTGGTTCAAAGTTAACTGACCTGAAAAAATGTAAAAGTTTTTAAATAAAATAACCGGTGCATTATATATTTTATTCATTAATATATCAACACTGAAAATTTTTATTTTCGGTTAATTCCCTGATTTTTAAAAAAAGATTTCTATTGGCGGGGTGACCTACGATGGTGGAATTTAGGTCCATTAAGTTCAATTTAACCCACCAGGGAGTCATAGAGAAAGGTAGTAGAGAGAAGTTAGAGAAGAGTTGGCGGGAAAATAATTTAGACAAACTCCTTATTAAATTTTTTTTAAAATATTTGCATATTACAATATTCGTATATTCTAGATGTTTTGGTTGTTTAGATTTATAGTATTATTTTTAAAAGGTAACCCTACACTCATGAGAGTTTTGAAACATAATTTTATTTTTCCTATGCGATTTTCTTTCGGCAGGGTGACATACGATGGTGGAATTTAGGTCCGTTAATTTCAATTTAACTAGGATGATTCTCTATTTCTATCAGTCTGTATGTCTGACCTGAAAAAATGTAAAAGATTTTAAATAAAATAACTGGTGCATTATATATTTCATTCATTAATATATCAACACTGAAAATTTCATTAAATTCGGTTAATTCCCCGATTTTTGGTATTTTTTTTTCTTTCGGCAGGGTTACATTGTATTTACCTCGTACCCCACTTGTACGGGTTAGGCAAAAGGCCCTATTAACGTGGGACCTTTCGGCGGGGTTACATACGATGGTGGAATTTATGCCCCTTAAGTTCGATTTAACCTTTCTTTCTATTTTCCTTTTTCACTATTTCTTTATTCGCTTATTTCTTTCCTATCTTCTTTCTTTCTTTCTTTTTCTTTTTTTCCACATTTCTTTCTTTTTTCTTTTCCTCCACATTTCTTTCTTTTTTCTTTCCTCCACTTTCTTTCTTTCTTTCTTTCTTTCTTTCACCTTTTTTCTTACTTCTTTTTCGGCATTATACGTGGTTCAAAGTTAACTGACCTGAAAAAATGTAAAAGTTTTTTTAAATGAAATAACTAATGAATTATATCTTTTATTCATTAATATATCAACACTGAAAATTTTTATTAAATTCGGTTAATTCCCTGATTTTTGGTATTTCTTATCTTTCGGCGAGGTGACATACGATGGTGGAATTTAGGTCCATTAATTTCGATTTATCCAATTCCATTTCTATAATTCTGGGCGATATGGAGTGCACCTTTATCACCATTACTACCAGGTCCACCCTTCTGTGGAGTGGTAGTAGCTGTTAGGGTCCCATCTATTTTTAAATAGAAAAAAATAGTTTTAAAAAAATTGTTTAAAAAGTTGAAATTAAAAAGGATATTCAATAGCTATGAAGAATGAATAAAACAAAAGGTTTTCGGCATAAAATAACCCAGCAAGATTTTACATGCCGTAAAATCCAACCAAAATAACTGGTGCATTATATATTTTATTTATTGATATATCAACACTGAAAATTTCATTAAATTCGGTTAATTCTCTGATTTTTGGTATTTTTTATAGTAAAAATCATTTCCATTGCATTTTTATAGTAAAAATTATTTTCAATGCATTTTTATAGTAAACATTATTTTCATAGTAAAAAATCATTTCCAATGTATTTTATATTAAAAATCATTTCCAATGTATTTTTATAGTATTTTTATAGTAAAAATCATTTCCAATGTATTTTATAGTAAGAATCATTTCCAATGCATTTTTATGGTAAAAATCAATTCCAACGTATCTTTGAGGCATAACACAGATTCTCAAAGATGCGTGGTTCAAAGTTAACTGAGCTGAAAAAATGTATAAGTTGTTAAATAAAATAACTGGTGCATTATATCTTTTATTCATTAATATATCAACACTGAAAATCTCATCAAATTCGGTTAATTCCCTGATTTTTGGTATTTTTTTCTTTCGGTGGTGTGACATACGATGTTGGAATTTAGATCTGTTAAGTTCGATTTAACCAGAAAGACTCTTTGTTTCTATCTGTCTGTATGTTTGTATGTTTGTTTGTTAATACTTGTAAAAGAAATTTAAACTTTCTTTAACACCAATTTGTTATTCGTTCATTGTCATACGATCAGAGAAGTTGATACAGAGAAGGGGGGGTTTGGTTTCGAATTGAGGGTGGGGAGTCGTTGTCCCCTCGTTTCGGGGGGGGGGGAGGATGTGGTCGGGAAATTCTATAGCGTTTTAACATTTTTGGTTATTTTCAAACAGAAAGAGATCATGTAAATCTATTTACTTCTTCGAATTTCAATTAGTTCTTGGAGACATTCAAGATTTCGACAAAAAAAAAAAAAAAAAAAAAAAAAAAGAAGAAAAAAAAGAAAGAAAATAATATGTCAGTGAGGCGCTTAGAGTATTAACCCTGTGGCTACCAAATATCCAGGGTGAATCCCGGTGAACTTTATTGAAACAAACTCCAAAACAGGAAAAGGAAAAATTTAATTTCCGACTCAGGTTAAAAGGAGCGTTAACGTTGATCGGGAAAGAAATAAAAACGAAATCGAGGAAGTTAAATAAAGTCGGAACAAACAAAGAAAACAAAAACAAAAAAAAAATATCAAAAAGAAATTTAACATCAAAGAAAAGAAAAAAATATAAATAAGAAATTAAAAAAAATTAAATTCAATTTCTTTTATCGACTTAAGGATACCTTAATGAACAGAGCAACAGACTGGTGGTTGGTCGGTTGTTTGGTTTTGTTTTTTGTTTTTTTTACGGCATGTCAACCCTTGTTGGGTTATTTGCGGTTTAGCCGGGTCGGTTCTGTGCTCGATACCGGCCCTCGTCAACTCAGCGTTTGAGTAGCACAGGGGTCTGTGTGGTAAAGTGAGGAGCTTATAGTAGGTGTAGTGCTCCGCCTCAGATGCAAAAAATAATCTCCTTGGTCTAGTGCTAGGGAAAAGGGGATAGACTTCCTCGCTAATTTGGCTGATACCGACTTTAGGCCACCTTGACGACTTATACCGAAGAAATTTTGTTTTATTCATTTTTTGTTGGTTAGTATGTTGTTCAGTTGGATTTTACGGCATGTCAACACTTGTTGGGTTATTTTATGCCGAATAAGTTTTTTTTCATTCATTATTTGTTAGTTAGTAGGTTGGTTGGTTGGTTGGTTGGTTGGTTGGTTGGATTTTACGGCATGTCAACCCTTGTTGGGTTAATCTGCAGTTAAGAGACGTTTGTTTTATTAATTCTTGTGGGTATTCAATTTTTTTTCAAACTCAGTTTTTTAAAACATTTTAAACTCATTTTTCTATTTAACCCATAGATAGAACCCTGACAGGTACAACCACTCCGGGTCTCAGTGGATCTGGGAGTAATAGTGATAAAGGGGTACTCCACTATCCCTAGTTTTGTTTAAATTCAGTTTTTTAAAGTCATTATTCAAATTCCCACCATTCAATAAGTAAATCTTTATTTCTTAGATATGTATAACACATATTTCAGGATTTTAAATGCATTAATAATATGGGCAGTTTTGCTGCAAATCTAACTCAGCTAGACTTTAATAGATTTGGTTTGTTTTGTTTTACGGCATATCAACCTCAGTGGGTCATTTAATGCCGATAAAGTTTTGAAATAAATCAATTCTTAATGGATAATACAATTTTTTCATAGATACATTTTTCTATTTAACCCATAGATGGGACCCTAACAGGTACTACCACTCCGGGTCAGAGTGGACCAGGGAGCAATGGTGATGAAGGGGGTGCTCCACATTCCCCAAACCTGCAAAACTGGAACCTCACCATCAGATAGAGTTTAACGTCATTCCCAGGACATGTAGACCCGCAGCCACCGCCTTCTAGCACCCATATGATAAAAAGGGGTAGACTTTAATAGACATTGTTTTATAAATAAGATGCTAATTAAGATTAAATAATGACTTTTTCATAATCGTTGAGAATATAACTTAAGTATTTGAGGGAATTGTGACGTCAGTGGTGATGTAGTTTCGGTTACAGACAGACAGTTACATAAACTCTATTATAATGAGATTAGATTGGAATACTTGATAGATAACAGTGCAAAAAATCTTAAGAAACAACGACACAGAAGGTAAATATATGTGAAATGAACGCAATTCCCTAACCTCTTGTCATAAAATAACCGGGGATGGGTTGTCATGCCATTAGAAACCAATCAATAAATGAATAAATTTTCCTCCTCGGTTCTATTTTTACTACTTGTGTGAATTTTTGAGATGAGGCTTGATGATATGAATTATTTAGATTTTTCGGACTGTTGATCTTATCTTTTTTGTTATGTGGGTCCCGACCTTCTTCAGGTATTTCTTATTATTATTAGATGAGGCTTGATAATTTTTATCATTTGGATTTTTCAGACAGTTGTACTCATATATATATATATATATATATATATATATATATATATATATATATATATATATATATATATATATATATGTACTGATCTATCTTTCTATATATATATATTTATGTACTGATCTATCTAATTAATTTAATATATTCTATTTTATTTTACAACTGAACAAAAGCTAAGTAAATAAATTCTTCTACTTGACCGTTTTTATTTTGAATTCAAGATAGTTACAATGGAGAAATATTCACCCGAAGTTAACCAGACAAGATTAGATATATATATATAAATTCAAACCTATTCTCAACAGATATTTCAAAGGTAAGAGACGGGTTTTATCTTCTCAAATAACTTATAAAATAATTATATTAACTTGATGCTTCAAAGGAGTCTAATAATAGATGAGAAAAACTTTCTATCAGGGACCCCACTCTCAAAAAGTGTTTTAATACTTTTGAGAGGGGTCACTTGGAAAGGATTTTTCATTTGTCCCTCAGTTTTCATTAATTTTTATTTCATCCATTCA
>CM042175.1:56815272-56830272 GCA_023376005.1 Doryteuthis pealeii | reverse complement strand
CATACACAACCACACACACACAACACACATATATATATATATATATATATATATATATATATTAGAGAGAGAGAAGAGAGAGAGAGAGAGAGAGAGGGAGAAATATAGATAGATATCCTGATGAAGAATCGTCGGTATCGGATGGAAAGTTTGATAAATGTTTTGAATATCAAAAAGTGTATAGTTAACCTGATGATGGTCGGAGATAAGGTAGGCAAACATTACGAAGAAGTTGAAAAGAAAAAGGAGTTTAAAAAAAAGTAAAAAAAGAAGATCTAGATGTACGGAAATGTAAAGTGAAAAAAAAGCGAATATAAGGTTGCAAAAGTGATTAGGAAAAGTGAAATGAGTTTTGGGAAGAAAAAGATGAAAGATGAAGTGATTCTTTCTCCCTTGGGGGGGGGGCAGTGGGGGGGAAAAGAGAGACGAAAGAGGAGAAGGAGGAGGAGTTGAAGAATTTTGTAATGATTGGAACGAAGAAAGGATAAGGATTTTTGAGAGAGGGAGAAAGCGAAGGAGAGGGAGAGGAAGAGAGGAAGATGAGGAAAGAGAGAGGTCTCTTGCGGGGGGGGGAAAATAATAAATGGATGCTTTTGAATGTGGGAAAAGGAATGGAGAAAGATAACAACACGGGGAGAAAAAAGATGGTGAAGAGAATGAGAAGAAGAAGAAGAAGAAGAAGAAGAAGAGAAGAAGAAGAAGAAGAAGAAGAAAAGAAGAAGAAGAAGAAGAAGAAGAAGAAGATGGAAAGGAGAAAGGCTAAGAGAGAGAAGAAGGGAAAAGAAGAGAAAAAGAGAAGAAAAGAGAAAAGGAAGTATATAGATGGTCTCTAATAGAAAAGAAGAAGAAGAAGAAGAGAGAAGAAGAAGAAGAAGAAGAAAAGCAACGAAGAAGAAGAATAGAAAGAATGAAGAAAAAGAAAGAAGAAAAAAATAGAAGAGAAATATGGTTATATAGAAGAAGAAGAAGAAGAAGAAGAAGAAAGAAGAAGAGAAGAGAAGAAGAAAAGAAGAAGAAGAATGGAAAAAGAAAGAGAAAAGAAGAAAAAGAAGAAGAAATATGGCTCTATAGAAGAAGAAGAAAGAAGAAGAAAGAAAGAAGAAAGAAAGAAGAAGAAGAAGAAGAAGAAAGAAGAAATGAAAAAGAAGAAGAAGAAAGAAGAAGAAATATGGTCTATAGAAGAAGAAGAAGAAGAAGAAGAAGAAGAAGAAGAAAAAGAAGAAGAAGAAAGAAGAAGAGAAGGAAAAAGAATAAATAGGTGTCTATAGAAGAAGAAGAAGAAGAAGAAGAAAGAAGAAGAAGAAGAAAATATGGTTAGTTATAGAAGAAGAAGAAGAAGAAGAAGAAGGGAAGAAGAATAAGAAGAAGAAGAAGAAGAAGAAGAAAATGATGACTCTATAGAAGAAGAAAAAGAAGTGGAAGAAGCAGAAGAAAATGTTGTCTTTTAAATATAGCTGTGGTGGCATGGGCGACGGCACCGTAGGAGCGGCGGCGGTGTCCGAAGAAATTGAAAAAGGAGATTAAGTCCGTCACAAGAAGACGAAATAAAAAGATCTATTTGATAGAGAAAGTATTGTTTTGTGTGTGAATTGATAGCGACAACAACAACAACACTATCAATGCAAAGACCACTGAAAAGAAAGATAAACAAACAATATATTAATACACGTCAAAATACAAAATCCCCCCCCAAAAAAAAAGAAACAAAAAGAAAGAAGAACTAATTAAAACAACATCAATAGATACGCTACACACAACAGCAAAACAAACAAAACGGTTTTAAACACCGGGGAGAAGGAAAGTTGTAAGCGAATCGCGCGAAATAGCTGAGGCTAATTCTTGGACGTGTTGTCGTACGGATTGTGCGACGCGCGCCCATTGGAAAGGCGAAACTTATAGCGAGAAGAGGGGGGGAAGGCTCGTGGAGTAGATTTTTCCGTGTAGATAAACAGATCTTACTTTCGCTCACGTATCACATAACGCACACTCGCACATACGCACACGTTTAGGTACCACCAAAATACGTCACGTGATCAGTTTAGGCCATATTGAGGAAAAAACGTAAATATTTCTCTAGCTTTAATTTTTTGTAAATCTCACAAAAAAAGAAATGACGAACATAAAGAGTTGTTACAAAGAAAAACAGTTTAATTCAAAGATTAAATTATCTGATTAGGGAAAAATTACTCACCGTTATCTTGGAAATTAAGTAAAACAGTCCGTTTTTTTTACAACAGGTCAATTTTTTATAGATATTTTTTAGCAGAATTCTGTATTCTATGGTTCTAACGAAAAGACTCTCGCATCAAAACTTAATAAAAATATTCTGATATAATTATATCAGACTCTTATCTTTATAGAAAAAAGTAAAATTGTTTTTGTGTCGGTTCATTTTTTCAAATTTTTAAAATAAAATGGTGGGTAGACCTTGTGAAAAATTTTTCCCTCTATATATTTTAGGTAAAAAACCTATTTTCAGACTAATTTTTATTAAAGTTAAGTAATTATGGAATGTTTGTGAAAATGAACCATTAATTGATTTTTCATAGATAATAAAAAAAGCCTCTAGTCATAACTTGTTTTTGGCACGTTAAATTTACAATTGATTTAACGGTGCAAAATGTAAACATTGTTTTTCGTTCATAATTTTCATTTTTTCCGTAAGCTGAATTTTTAAAAATCATCAGGAGTTTGTTTTAATGTTTTTTCTTTCGAATTGGGCAAAGATTATATTAACGTTTATGCAAGTTTCATTGTGTTAAATATATACGGGTGGGGGGGATTTCACGCGGCAAATTGGTGTTACTGCACTACTACACGCACATAGTTATTTTGCTAACTGTACATTTTAGTAGGCACAAGGTCGATATTTTATTATTATTGATTTTGATTTTTCGTAACATTGTCTACGGGTTAATTAATATCTAGATGTTAGGTTTTGTTGGTTGGTTGGTATTTTTATGTGGTCATATCTACTCTCTTGTTTTGTTCTTGTTATTTAATTTTATTATTTTAGGTTTAGTTGGTTGGTTGGTTGTTGTGGTTGATGGTTTTTTACGGCGTCAACTCCTACTAGGTTTTTTTAATTATCTAGAGGTTAGGGAATCGTATTCATGTTGGGTTCATATTTACATTTGGTTTGGTTTGTTTTACGGCATATCAACCTCAGTGGGTCATTAAATGCGATAAGGTTTAAATAAAATAATCATTAAATGGATACTCAATTTTGTTTATAACTCATGTTTTTCTATTTAAACCATAGATGGGGCCTAAACAGGTACTACCACTCCGGGTCAGAATGGACCAGGGAGCAATGGTGATCAACGGGTGCTCCACAATTCCCCAAACCTCCAAAATCTGGAACCTCACCATCAGATAGAGTTTAACGTCATTCCCAGGACATGTAGACCCGCAGCCACCGCCTTCTAGCACCCATATGACAAGAAGGGTTGGTGCTTGCCATAAGGGCAATAGGATTTTCAGGGGCTATAAAATACGAGGGTGAGTCAAAAGTAATGCCATTTTGTTTAGGAAAGTTATAATTACAGCACAGGAATATGTATCATACATCAAAATGAAGCTGGTGCCTCTGTGGATCGCATCCCTACTTCTCTCATAGTCACCGTTTCTCAATAACAAAATTCGCCTCCGAATAGAGCATGTATCCTGCCCCGTAAAATTATGTTGACTGTTCTTTGAGCCAGTTTCTTCCCTACATATTCACTTCCTCGTCACTGGTATATGAATGTTTGCCTCTCAACCGCTCTTTCATAGGGAGGAAGAGATAATAGTTTGAAGACGCTAAATCTGGATGCGTAACACAGATTTCAACAGATACGTGGTTCAAAGTTAACTGACTTTAAAAATATATAAGTTTTTAAATAAAATAATTGGTGCATTACATATTTTATTCATTAATATATCAACACTGAATCATTAAATTTGGTTAATCCTTTGATTTTTTGTATTTTTTTTCTTCGGCGGGGTGACATACGATGGTTGAATTTGGTTCGTTAAGTTCGATTTAACCGAGATTTAATATTGAGAATCTTAAGATAGGCCATCTTGAAGAAGTTTGTGTGTGTGTGTGTGTTTGTGTGTGGTGAATGTGTGTGTGGTGGGGGTGTGTGCGTGAGTGTGTGTGTGTGTGTGTCTGACTGTGAGTTTGTGTGTGTTGTGTAAGTGCGTGTGAGATCTGAGTGTCTCTATACATGCGTGTGAGTGTGTATGTGTGTGTGTGTCTGTGGATGAGTGTCTCTGTGTGTGTGATTGTTTGACTGTGTGTGTGGTGTGTCTGTGAGTGTTTGTGTGAGTGTGTATGAGTGTCTGTGTTGTGGTGTGAGGAGTGTCTCTGTATGTGCGTTGTGTGGGTATCTGTATGTGAGAGGTGTGTGTGTGTGTGTGTGTGTGTGTGTGGTGTATGTGGTGTGTGTGTGTTGGGTGCAGTGCACAGGGTTTGTGTTATCAAAATAAACAAAACAAATCTTGAGCTCTTTTTTCCGTGCCTTCATCAGTTTCATTCCCCCGTGGTTCCTGATCGCCAAAAGAGCGACCCTCCGTCGCTCGCTTTGTAACCGAGTGACTTCGCACCACCCACCCCGTCTTCAGCTAATCCAACTATGTATTTACAAGACAAACAAACCACATAAAAAATAAGGGGTGAGCAGCGGGGGTGGCGTAACGTTTATCGACTCGGATATGGATTAGTGAAAGAGGACTTCGAATTACCGTACAATCTCTCCGAATTCCACTTTTGCACTAAGGACTTGAGCAAGGTTTTGAGTCGAATGCCCCTTGCACACCTCTGCGCGGACCAGAATACCTTTACTATAAACGGCTGGTCATGTGTCAAGCCCTAGCATTTATATGATTGCCCAGCCTAATTGCCTTATGGCAAGCCCCAACCCCTTTTTATCATATGGATGCTAGAAGCTGTGGCTGAGGGTTTGCATGTCATGGAATGACGTTAAACTCTATCTGATGAATGAGGTTCCAGTTTTGTGGAGTTCTGGGAATGTGGAGCACCCTTTCATCACCGTTGCTTCTCGTGGTCCACTGATCCGGAGTGGTAGTACCTGTTAGGGTCCCATCTATGGATTAAATAGAAAAATGTATTCATAAAAAAACAGAGTATCCATTAAGAATGACTTTATTTCAAAACTTTAAGACGGCATTAAATAACCGCACTGAGGTTTATTGCCGTAGAACAAACAAACCAAACCAAATATCTTATAAAAAAAAGATTTCTTTTTTTACATATATTGACCTAATAAAAAGTTCGCTATGGTATGCCATTTCTTGGTTAGGTAACATACACACAAGTATAATTAAGTATATTAAAGTCATGCTGAAGACGGGTTTTAAGTTTCTATCATTGGTACAGAATGCGAATAGCACGCAAGAGATAATATATTGAATCTGCATTTACATATGATTCTGCATTGTACCAATGAATTTTTTATAACATAATCTAATGAATTATCTCTTGCGCACTATTTGCATTAGTATCAATGCTTTTTATACGTAATCTAATGATATTTTCTCTTGCGCGCTAATCCGGCATTAGTATCAATGCTTTTTTATACGTAATCTAATGATATATCTCTTGGCGCTATTCTGCATTAGTACAATGCTTTTTATACGTAATCTAATGAAATTACTCTTGCGCGCTATTCTGTATTAGTACCACATGCTTTTATACGTAATCTAATGATAATTATTCTTCGCGCTATTCTGCATTAGTACCAAATGCTTTTTATATGTAATCTAGAGTATATTCTTGCGTGCTATTCTGCATTAGTACCAATGCTTTTTATACATACATCTAATGATATTATCTATTGCGCGCTATTCTGCATTAGTACCTAATGCTTTTTATATGTAATCTAATGATATATTATCTTGCGCGCTAATCAGCAGTAGCCAATGCTTTTTATACTTAATCCAATGAAGTATCTCTTGCGCGCTATTCTGCATTAGTCCAATGCTTTATACGTAATCTAATGATATTATCTCTTGCGCTCTATTCTGCATTAGTTCCAATGCTTTTTAACGTAAATTATGATATTATTCTTGCGCTCTATTCTGCATAGTACAATGCTTTTTATACATAATCTAATGAGAGTATCTCTTGCGCGCTAATCTGCATTAGTCCAATGCTTTTTATACGTAAAATGATATTACGTTCGCTCTATTCTGCATTAGTTCCAATGCTTTTTATACGTAATCTAATGATATTATCTCTTGCGCTCTATTCTGCATTAGTAACAATGCTTTTTATACGTAATCTAATGATATTATCTCTTGCGCCTATTCTGCATTAGTTCCAATGCTTTTTATACGTAATCTAATGATATTATCTCTTGCGCGCTAATCAGCATTATACCAATGCTTTTTATACTTATCAATGATATTATCTTTGCGCGTATTCTGCATTAGTACCAATGCTTTTTATAGGTAATCTAATGATATTATTTCTTGCGCGTTATTCTGCATAATTACCAGTGCTTTTTATATGTGTATAAAGTCGTCAGCGGCGGCCTATGTCGGTATCCGCCATGACAGATGAGGGAGTCTTCCCCTTTTCACTAGCATTAGGAGATTATTTAAGCGTCTGGGGTGGAGCGCCAACTACCATCAGCTCGTTACATTTACTACACTGAGCCTGTGCTACTCATACGCTGAGTCGGTGAGGGCGGGTATCGAACTAGGAACCTTGTGGTTTCTAGCCGAACACTCTACCGACTGAGCTAACGCGGCCCCTTTTTATATGTAATCTAATGATATTACCTATTGCACGCTATTCCGCATAAGTATCAACATTTTTGCAACACTACTGTTCTTCTACAAGGATTGCTTTGGCATTAAATAACCACGATGAGATGATATGAATTAATATTCATTTAACTGTTAGAAATTTGATTTTATAAGAAAGAAAACATTTGAATTTTAAAAGGAAAAATATTTTTATGTCTATTATTAAAAAAAAAAAAGATTTCAAAGATCTGTTTACATTTTTTTACGAAAGAGCGTGTCAAAAAATCCTTTATACGTACTTTTGGACGTCAGTAAAATCGAGATAAAATTTTATTGAGTATCTAACTCTTACACTAAAATTAAAATATTCGTTTAATTTTAATAAATTTTTGTAGTATTATGTATGAGTGTATATTTACCATCAGCTTTTCTCTTTACCGCACAGTTCCCTGTGCTACTCATACGCTGAGTTGGCGAGGGTCGGTATCGAGCCAGGAACCTTACGATTCCTAGGCAAGTGTTCTACCGATTGAGCTAGGAAATAAATATATGCTAAATTCTACTACTACTACTACTACTACTACTACTACTAATAATAATAATAATAATAATAATAATAATAATAATAATAATAATCCAGACTACCGCACTGCTGCAATCTGCCAGAATACTCAGAAGAGTTCTGAAGACCTGAGGAGACTTGCTGTCACTCAGACTCCAGTGAAAGACCATCAGCTAATGCTGATGTGAAAACTCAAAAGGAATAAATAATAATAATAATAATAATAATAATAATAATAATAATAATAATAATAATCCAGACTACTGCACTGCTGCAATCTGTCAGAATACTCGGAAGAGTCCTGGAGACCTGAGGAGACTTGCTGTCACCCAGACTCCAGTGAAAGACGATCAGCTAACGCTGATGTGAAAACTCAAAAGGACTAAATAATAATAATAATAATAATTTTTTAAAAACGTGTTAACGTTTCTTTGTTACCAGGTGCACGTAGCAATCCCATAGAAATATGTTTTTTAATATTTTCTTTTATTTATTCTTTCTGTCCATATTTTTCTATCATTCATCTTTATTTTTATATTGTATATTTTTCTTATTTTTACCAATTCCCTCATTTCCATTAACTCAGTGAGTTGGAACAAAACGCAACTGCAAGAATTCCACTCGAAAATCCACTGAGGCAATCAAAGTGTGATGCAACATGAAGTAGTGAACTTCGAAATACCGAATTCTTAAATTTCGTTCCCTCTCAAAGACAAACGGTAAATTTCCTTATTTTTTCTCTCTTTTTTTTTTTTTTTTTTTTTTTTTTTTTTTTTACATTTTCTATTAATTTTTGGAACTGTTCGTTTCTCTCGTCTTCATTGTCTTTGCTGTCACCGCCACTTTCGTCTTCAACACTTGGGAGGGGAGGGGGGAAAGAGAGACTAAATCATCATTATTGTTACTATAATAATTATCATCAACACTATACCATTTCTTTTTACTCTCATTCTGTCCAAGTCATTCATTCATTCATTCATTCTTCTTCTTCTTCTTCTTCTTCTTCTTCTTCTTCTTCTTCTTCTTTCTTCTCTTTATTTACCCCCGACCCTAAAAAACAAAAACAAAAACAAAAAAAACAAACAAACTGTATCCAGTTGTATTTCTTGAAATCCTAAGTTGAACTCGCTTGTAGCAGAGAATCCAATGGTAGTTCTTGAAGTCCTAGGTTGAAAAATGTGTACTCCTTGTAGCAGAAAATCCAGTGGTAGTCCTTGAAACCCTAAATAGAACAAAACTCTATTTTTAACAGAGAATCCAGTCATATTGCTTGGAATCCTATGTAGAACAAGAGTGTACTCCTTGTAGCAGAGAATCCAGTCATAGTCCTTGGAATCCTAGGTAGAACAACAGTGTACTCTTTGTAGCTAAACATCCAGTCGTAGTCCTTGGAATCCTAGGTTTAACAAGAGTGTACTCCTTGTAGCAGAGAATCTAGTCGTAGTCCGTCTGGTATAAAGTCCAATTAGCAACTTTTTTATGTGTAGTGTTTTTACATATACACTTTCCCTACTCCCTTATTAAAAAAAATCCATCACTGTTCAGACTATAATCCTTCTATATTAATGTTCTGGTGAGGTTTTATTTAAAATCCGAAATGTTTTAAACGTCGACTTCAATATCAAGAATATTTTTTCTTCTATTTTCTACATACACGTACATAAGATCACACATACGCACAAACGAGCGCTCTCACATACACACACATATTATTATTATTATTATTATTATTATTATTATTATTAACCAGCACCTGCTGATAAATCGCCTTTTTAAGCCACACTTCTTTAAGTGCTGACTATAGCAGCGACCGAATCTCACAAATAAAATCAATACAGGAGAGAACAAAGATGAGGAACATGATGACCAGAAGAAAAGTCGTGTTCCTGGAAATCCTTGGTAGAACAACAGTGTACTCCCTGTAGCAGAGAATCTAGTCGTAGTCCGTCTGGCATAAAATCCAGTTAGCAACTGATTCTAGGTCAGTTGCATACGATCTTAAATGCTCAAATGCTTTCCAGGGCTCGTTTCCGATTGATCCCTTTTATTGGAAATAAATGCTGCTGCTATTTGGGAAAAATCTATAAATAAAAGTGGCGATTTCTCGTACATCTTATACCAGATAGTCCCAAAAAAGCAATGGAAATCTTGGCTGTCAAAAAAGAAAAACGTATATCTTATTGTGTATGTAACACATGAGTAGGCATAGCCTAATATTTTAGTTAGTAAGTGTAGTATATATTCTAAAATCAATTGTTACTATATGGTAAATCACTGAGGATTTGATTGACAAGGTTTCAACTCAGGTTCATCTGAAACGAGGGTCTCATTTACTTAGAGAGTTACGTGAACAGATATGTCTGGGAAATTAGATTAGAGTTAATCGGAGTAGTGACCAGACAGTCCTTCTGGGTGACGGGTATTTCGTCACTGTGACGCTTCCCCGCGCACGTGGAGCATAAAGAATTTTCGGGTATCAGGAAAAATGTGTACACGAAAAAAAGGCTCCGTGTTTCGGATTAAAGAAGAACAGAAAATGGAATGCAGAAGCGAGAGTGAGAGAAAGAAACAGAGAGAGGAAACACAGAGAGAGAGAAGAGAGAGAGAGAGAGAGAACAGAGAGAGAGAGACGAACTGCAACAAAAGACAATAGCTTTTGGACCAACTGGTGGTGTAAGATATACGCCAAATCGCCACTTCTATTTATGAATTTTCCCAAAATCAGCAGGCATTTCCGGTAAAATTGGCCAATGCGACACGAGGACAGAAAGCATTTAAGATCGTTTGCAACTGTCATCAAATCAATTACTGGTTGAACTTTCTGCCAGCAAGACCATCTTTGGATTAACAGCCGAGGAATATCACAGACTTGGACTTATACATACATATTACAAGGAAAACTACAGACTAGGATTACCAACTCACTACAAGATTAGAAAATTATTGGGTCTCTGGATAAAGCAATTCTGAATCAAATTTGCAAATTAATGTGGAGTCCGGGTTCATCATGCCCTAGTCATTATACTTTCCAAGAGGAGATAACTATTGCATTCTAGTGAGAGTATTTCCCATTATCTAGTTGCAATTCATTATAATAAAAAATTGTTAAACAGGAAGTGACGTGGTATTCAGTATAATGAATGCAGAATTTATCTGAAATAAAGAAAGAAGCGAAAACGTTTTTGAAATTAAAAAATAATATTAAGAAAAAGTCAAAGAAGTTAATTATCAAACAATTTAAAAAAAACAACAACATTATTATTAAAAAATCTGGACAAAATTACGGGTTGCTCATTTGAAAAAAATATTGACAATAAAAAAAATTAAATTTGACTTTTTCTTGATATCATTTTTTAATTTCAAAAACGTTTTCGCTTCTTTCTTTATTTCAGATAAATTCTGCATTAATTATACTGACTACCAAGTCACTTCCTGTTTAAATTTTTTTATTATAATTCTCATTTTTATTTTCCCTTATGGCAAGCCCTATACCCTGTTTATCATATGGGTGCTAGAAGGCGGTGGCTGCGGGTCTACATGTCCTGGGAATTACGTTAAACTCTATCTGATGGTGAGGTTCCAGTTTTTTTTTAAATTGAAAAAAAAAATGTATGAAAATAAAAATGGTTTGGTTTGGTTTGGTTTGTTTTGTTTTACGGCATATCAAGCTCAGTGGGTCATTTAATGCCGATAAAGATTTGAAATAAATTCAATTCTTAATGGATAATACAATTTTTTTATAAATACATTTTTCTATTTAACCCATAGATGAGACCCTAACAGGTACTACCACTCCGGGTCAGAGTGGACCAGGGAGCAATGGTGATGAAGGGGTGCTCCACATTCCCCAAACCTCCAAAACTGGAACCTCACCATCAGATAGAGTTTAACGTCATTCCCAGGACATGTAGACCCGCAGCCACCGCCTTCTAGCACCCATATGATAAAAAGGGTTGGGGCTTGCCATAAGGGAAAAATAAATATGAGAATTTTTTTTTTATCCATGCACCGTGATTTTAATTCCTGATTTTTGGTATTTTTTTCTTTCGGTGGGGTGACATACTGTTGTATACACTTTCTTTCTTTCTTACTTCTATTATTCTTCTGTTCATTTTTGGTATCTTACGTTCTTCTGCTAGCGTCTCTTCTAACGTCTCTTCAGCGTCTGGACTTGGTGGTCGGTCGCACTTAATTCATTGAGAAATACAGGGGGTTGACAATAATCTATGCCTAGATTATGTAACATTCCATCCTTTCTAATTTTTCAAATTCATGACTGGTTAGATTAACCAGCCATGAATTTCTTTTTACTTGCTTCCTTAATGTGAAGCACTAATTTTTGCTACTATCTATTGCTCCGCGCGGTGTGTTATTCATACATGCATAAATACATTACAATACAATACATTTTTTCAATTACAATGGGGCCATCCGGAATCTTCTATCCAACAAAAACCTATATCTGGGAACATCTCATGGATCCCAATCCTGGTCTCGGCACCAAATAAACGCATTATGTTGTATACCCTTTCTTTACTTTCTTACTTCTATTATTTTCTGTTCATCTTTGGTATCTTACGTTCTTCTGCTAGCGTCTCTTCTAACGTCTCTTCTAGAGTCTGGATTTCGTTTTGGTGGTCGGTCGCACTTAATTCATTACTCCTTCTAGATCAGTCGTGTTGCCAAGACATTCATCAACAACAAAACCATATTATTTATGTAAGCTTTTATTTACTTAACTAAACATTTCATGTAACTAACATAACGCACGTGTGCAGTGAGCTTCGGCTAAGGCAGAAAGACCTTATCCGCCTGACGTCCAAGCTGAAACTGAGAGCCAACCAGGACCCACGTGACTTCACGTATTTCGCGAGCTTTCTGTAATATTCCACGGAAAGTCCCGCCCGTGATATGAAAAGGGGCCATCCCTTCAGAAATACAAGGGGTTGACAATAATCTGTGCATGGATTATGTAACAATACGATGGTCGAATTTAGTTCCGTTGAGTTCGATTTAACCAAATACACAATAGATGTGTCTCATAGCAGACGTATGTTGTATACTTTATAGTTATGTTATATATACTAGCAAATATATGCACCCTCCGGTGCAAGTATTTTAGTTAAATTTTATAATAAAATATCATATTAAATTAGAAAGGCTAATGAAACTGAATAAGAATGTAGATAAAAAGATTTGGAACAGAGGGGTATGATGGAAAAAATTCGCTTCTTTCTTTATTTCAGATAAATTCTTCATTAATTATACTGACTACCAAGTCACTTCCTGTTTAAATTTTTTATTATAATTCTCATTTTTATTTTCCCTTATGGCAAGCCCCAAACCCTGTTTATCATATGGGTGCTAGAAGGCTGTGGCTGCGGGTCTACATGTCCTCGGAATGACGTTAAACTCTATCTGATGGTGAGGTTCCAGTTTTTTTTAAATTGAAAAAAAAATGTATGAAAATAAAAATGGTTTGGTTTGGTTTGGTTTGGTTTGTTTTGTTTTACGGCATATCAAGCTCAGTGGGTCATTTAATGCCGATAAAGTTTTGAAATAAATTCAATTCTTAATGGATAATACAATTTTTTTATAAACACATTTTTCTATTTAACCCATAGATGGGACCCTAACAGGTACTACCACTTCGGGTCAGAGTGGACCAGGGAGCAATGGTGATGAAGGGGTACTCCACATTCCCCAAACCTCCAAAACTGGAACCTCACCATCAGATAGAGTTTAACGTCATTCCCAGGACATGTAGACCCGCAGCCACCGCCTTCTAGCACCCATATGATAAAAAGGGGTTGGGGCTTGCTATAAGGGAAAATAAAATGAGAATTTTTTTTTATCCATGCACCTTGATTTTAATTCCCTGATTTTTGGTATTTTTTTTCTTTCGGTGGGGTGACATACTGTTGTATACACTTTCTTTCTTTTCTTACTTCTATTATTCTTCTGTTCATCTTTGGTATCTTACGTTCTTCTGCTAGCGTCTCTTCTAACGTCTCTTCTAGCGTCTGGACTTGGTGGTCGGTCGCACTTAATTCATTGAGAAATACAGGGGTTTGACAATAATCTATGCCTAGATTATGTAACATTCCATCCTTTCTAATTTTTCAAATTCATGACTGGTTAGATTAACCAGCCATGAATTTCTTTTTACTTGCTTCCTTAATGTGAAGCACTAATTTTTGCTACTATCTATTGCTCCGCGCGGTGTGTTATTCATACATGCATAAATACATTACAATACCATACATTTTTTTCAATTACAATGGGGCCATCCGGAATCTTCTATCCAAAACAAAAACCTATATCTGGAACATCTCATGGATCCAAAATCCTGGTCTCGGCACCAAATAAACGCATTATGTTGTATACCCTTTCTTTACTTTCTTACTTCTATTATTCTTCTGTTCATCTTTGGTATCTTACGTTCTTCTGCTAGCGTCCCTTCTAACGTCTCTTCTAGAGTCTGGACTTCGTCTTGGTGGTCGGTCGCACTTAATTCATTTCTCCTTCTAGATCGGTCTTGTTGCCGAGACATTCATCAACCACAAAACCATATTATTTATGTAAGCTTTTATTTACTTAACTAAACATTTCATGTTACTAACATAACGCGCGTGTGCAGTGAGCTTCAGCTAAGGCAGAAAGACCTTATCCGCCTGATGTCCAAGCTGAAACTGAGGACCCAACCAGGTCCCACGTGACTTCACGTATTTCGCGGGCTTTCTGTAATATTCCATGGAAAGTCCCACCCGTGATATGAAAAGGAGCCATCCCTTCAGAAATACAGGGGGTTGACAATAATCTGTACATGGATTATGTAACAATACGATGGTCGAATTTAGTTCCGTTGAGTTCGATTTAACCAAATACACGATAGATGTGTCTCATAGCAGACGTATGTTGTATACTTTATAGTTATGTTATATTTACTAGCAAATATATGCACCATCCGGGTGCAAGTATTTTAGTTAAATTTTATAATAAAATATCATATTAAGTTAGAAAGGCTAATGAAACTGAATAAGAATGTAGATAAAAAGATTTGGAACAGAGGGGGTATAATCGAAAAATAGAACAACTTTGAAACTAACTCTTCCATCAATTTCCATTACTCCCGTCTCTCATTGGTAAATTTTCCTAATTCAACTATTTAGTTAGAATAGGAAGTAAAGAATAATAATACAGTTATTTTTTCTTGTTAATGGATTTCATTTAAGATTTATATCCGAGATTTTTTCTCATATTCAATAAGATAAAACCAAACAATTAGAAATCAATAATACTAAGCATATATTTATTAAAATCAGATTTTTAAGATCAATATGCAAATTACCCTTCCCATTTACACTGTAATCTGCTATGTTGTTGTATATATAAATAAAATTGCATGTTATTAGTATGTAGATATGGTCAACAGTTAATAATGTGAAACAATTTTATTAATAATCGAGGTTTAAATAAAAAATAAAATCATGGACAATGTGATGTAAATAACAAAGGGAATTGTGACTTGTATAGTAATATAGTTTCGGTTACAGATAGACAAACCCCAATCTCCATTATAATAAGATGTAATATTTATATTGTTGTTTTCTAAGTTTGTTTCTTCTATATTGTCTCTCCTATTCTGGTCATCTGAAAAAAGGCAATTCTAAATCCAATTA
>CM042175.1:56787772-56812772 GCA_023376005.1 Doryteuthis pealeii | reverse complement strand
TTAATACATATTTAAAGTTTACATTTCAAATTGTTTTATTTTTTAATCCTTTAATGAATTTGATGATTTTACTTACTTAGGGTACAAACTCGCTGACATTGAATTTTTTACTCCCACCCCTCAGGCAATATGTTTCAAAAATCTATTTTTACATCGCCCGGAGGATGTTTTTTTTTTATTTGTACTAGTATATCTAATATTATTTGTACCAAAAAGTTAGTTTGATTTTTGCTCAGAACCGAAGCTACAACATCAGTTAAAATTTTGTAAATCAGAAATCAATAATAACTTAAAATTCAATAAACTTTACAACTTTTTGATACGATTTTTGGATTCCTTGGGCGAAAAGGTTTTTATAAAACAATTTTTATGACTAGGAAATCACTAGACCTCATTTTACAGACAAAAATTGATTACAAAAAGTCGCCATTTTTTACGACGCCCTACCAAAATTTGGAGAGATGAAAATCAACATAACTCCGTTAATTTTTGGAATTGGAATATGGGATTTTCGGGATTGTCTAACTTTAACATAACCCACACCCGGACATGTTGGCATCCTTCCGTCTATTGAAGACGATGGCGTAGTGTCCACGTTTTTATCTGCAACTGCGTGAATCGCTGAACTGTCCAACTTTTGAATGGCAATCTCTGGTACAGTGATTGCAAACAAACAGTGATGCTTTCTGGAGATGCTGTCGTCTCTCCTTCCTTCTGGCTCTCTTCTCTGTGGCGGCTTCTTTCCTCTCTTTTTCACTCCTTTTCGTTCCTTGTTTGACAAGGAGGCGTCAGGCTGTACGGTCTTCTGCATAAGCCTCCCATGTATTGATGTCGATGTGGCATGTCTTCATGTCTCTCTTGCTGATATCTTTAAAGCGCAGGCGTGGTCTCCCTACCGGTCGGGTGCCCCTACTAACTCACCACACAGTAGGTCTTTGGGGATGCGGCCTTTGACAAAAATTTAGAAAAATTAAAATGAAAAACTTTTACAAAATTTTGCAAAATGTTGTAGCTCGGTTCTGAGCAAAAACCAAACTATCTATTTGGTACAAATAATGTTCAATATATGTGAAATAATAATTGAAAAAAAATTGTTGTACATGCATGCCTTATCGGGATATTTTTCTTGCTATAAAAAATAAAAAATCCTCAATAACTTAAAATTGGTTAACTCTAAAACGTTTTGATAGCAGTTATTGATTCCTTGGGCGAAAATATTTTTATAAACCAATTTTTAGGATTAGGGAAGCTCTAGAACTCATTTTACAGACAAAAATACATTACAAAAAGTCGCCATTTTTTCCTCCGGTCGTATTTATTTTTCAGAATTAATTCGCTTTGCAAACGCACATTTTTCTTTATCAAAATTATCTACCAAAAGCTCTATGGATAGTATGTATATTTTTTAGTTTATATATATTATAGTACAGAATGTGGTTAATCAAAGCCTGAAGAAGATATCAGATCTGAAACACGTGTCGCTAAATCGTTTGATACTACAATACTTGGCCAAAAGAAAAAACAATATATATATATATATATATATATATAATATATATATATATATATATATATAAACCGCCAGAATACGCTAAATCTAATAAGTAGAGAGTGCTCAATACCTAAGTAGAGCAAATAATAAAGATAAACCTAATGAGTCAGATATACTTACTAACAGTTTCGCTTAGTGCTCTTCAGGGCTAAGATCGGATTCAGATCTTACCCTGAAGAACACTAAGCGAAACTGTTAGTAAGTATATCTGACTCATTAGGTTTACCTTATATAAATATATATATATATATATATATATATATATATATATATATATGTGCGTGTGTGCGTGCATGTAATAGAGAGTAAAAGAGAGAAAGAAAGCGAGAGAGAGAGAGAGAGAGAGAGAACGCTTGTGTGTGTGTGTGTGTGTGTGTGAGTGTGTGTGTGTGTGAGAGAGAGAGAGAGAGAGAGTATGTGTGTGTGTGTGTTGTGTGTGTGTGTGTAATTGCTTTTTAGGTAAGATCGTTAACTTCAAGTGTCCGGTGCCTTTTCTCGCGTGACCCGTGGAATAATACGTAGTGTGACGTAAGCTTTCTGCAAGTCACGTGCGGGAGGGGGGCGGGGGATTCCTGTGGTGGGGGTGGTGGGTGGTGCGTTCCCTCTTTGCTCTTTGACGGACTTCGCTTAAGATTTACTAACCTGATTCTTTTATTCTCTTCTGCATTTAGCCAGACAGAAAAACGTGCAGACCTCAAATGCGTAACGTCATGGAGATATTTAAAATGTTGTTATATTTATCCGATATGTTGCGCGCACAAAGTTATTTACTTATCTAGACCTCTTCATTTCCCTACTCAAAATCTTCCGTCAAACATGAATTAGTAAAGCTAGCGATCGGCGTTCGATCCTCGGTGCAAAATTCTGAGTATTCATTTTCAAAGAAACGAATCATCTATACATATATATATATATATTAATACTCTTGTTTCTTAAAAGTACGACCGTTTGCAACAACTTCTGGGTAAACATAAGATGTAATACAAAAATGTAAATCCCGATTATCTGGTATTACTTATCCGGCCGAATTCTTATTTCTCATTATTTTCATCACCCCATTCATTTCACTACTCAAAATCTTCCGTCAAACATGAATTAGTAAAGCTAGCGATCGGCGTTCGATCCTTCGTGCAAAATTCTGAGTATTCATTTTCAAAGAAACGAATCATCTATATATATATATTAATACTCTTGTTTCTTAAAAGTATGACCGTTTGCAACATCTTCTGGATAAAAATGAGATGAAATACAAAAATGTAAATCCTGATTATCTGGTATTATTCATCTGGCCGAATTCTTATTTCTTATTAGTGTCGTCACCCCATTCACTTCCCTACTCAAAATATTCCGCCATACATGAATTAGTAAAGTTAGCGACTGGCGTTCGATCCTCGGTGCAAAATACAGTGTGTTCATTTTCAAAGAAACCAATCATATATATATATATATATATATATATATATATATATTAATACTCTTGTTTCTTAAAAGCACGAACCTTTACAACGCCCTCTGGGTAAAAATGAGATGAAATACAAAAATGTAAATCCTGATTATCTGGTATTATTTATCCGACCGAATTCTTATTTCTTATTAGCGTCGTCTCCCAATTCATTTCCCTACTCAAAATCTTCCGTCATACATGAATTAGTAAAGCTGGCGGTCGGCGTTCGATCCTCCGTTCAAAATTCAGAGTGTTCATTTTCAAAGAAGCGAATCATCTATATGGGCAATTTCATGTCAAATCATTCAGAAAAATTTAAAATTGTCCTGGGTATTACGTTAAACTGTATATGGTTGTAAGGTTATAATTCTGGAGCTCTGGGGTGTATGCATTACACACAGGTAGATTCTGAACCAGAGTGGTACTACATATTAGGGTCCCATATTAATTAATTATATTAAAAGATGTGCTTTAAAAAATAATAAAAAGCACACATTTATTAAAATCATTTCTTTTTAATATCAATGTTCAAATTAGCCTTCCTATTAACACTGTAAATTTTGTTGTATATATAAATACAATTGTATGTGATCACTGTAGATAAGGCCAACAATATTAATTATGTAAAACAATTGTAGGTCCTTGATGGACGGCCCATGTGATGTATTTGGGGCACCGTAATTTATTTATCGAACACTGGGCCGGTGCTCTAACCTCAGCAGAACGCGTACTAATTTTGAAAGCAGGGAGTACGTTACTGCATGATTCTTGAACTTTGTGTAATGTCATGAATGGTTTCGGTTGGGTCAAGGTTATCGGATATCTATCGATAGCTGTTTGACTCATCAATAGGCGCTAGTCTTAGAGATGAGGAGCAGTAGTTAACTGACTGAACTGGTTGATCCTGGCCGTTGACCCATATTGGGTTCCTCCGCCCAGCATCTTATGATATACGCCGTTGGCCTATTTAGGCTCTTCCGCCGTCTCTCACATCCACCATGCTGCTACCCATGGTTTTGTTTTGCATGCCGAAGTAGCATGTAGATTTTTGCATGAAGATGAAGAAAGAGATAGGAAGCAGGCAAGGACCTACATTGACCAACTAAGCAAAGATGCAGGTTGCTGCGCAGAGGACCTCCCTGGGAAAATGAATGATAGGAAAGGTTGGCGAGAGATTGTCATGGATATCCGTGCTAATAGCGCGACATGATGATGATGAAAACAATTGTGTACAGGTGTTAACTGTGTTTATTTTTTGTAACCACTATCAAATTTGGAGATCTAAAAATCGACATACCTCCGCCAATTCTTGGAATTGGAAGCTCAAATTTGGGGATTGTCTAACTTTAACATAGTCCACACCTGTACAAGATTTCAGAAAAATTGAAGAGGGTGGGTAACATGGCCTGAATGATTTGACATGGAATTACCTATATATCAATACTCTTGTTCCTTAAAAGTACGACCGTTTGCAACACCCTCTGGTTAAAAATAGGATCGTTCAAATCGTTCGAGATGAAATACATAAATGTAAATCTTGATTATCTGGTGTTGCTTATCTGGTCGAATTCTTATTTCTTATTAGTGTCGTCACCCCATCTAAATAATGGACCATTCCGTTTTTATTAGAAAGAAAGATAGGGGTGATCGGTTGGTTGTTTGGTTTACGGCATGTCAACCCTTGTTGGTTATTTTATGCCGAAGATATTTTCTTTCATTCATTCTTCATGGGTACACAGTTTTTATTTTTTAAACTCGATTTTTTACTACATATTTTTAATACTCATTTTTAACAGTACTACCAATCCAGGTTAGAGTGGACCTGGGAATAATGGCGATGAAGGGGTACTTCACACGCCTCAGAGCTCACAAATTGGAACTTCAATATTGGATGCAGTTTAACGTTATACCCAGGAAAATAAGACTCTTGGCCGTTGCTTTCAATGACATATATGATAAAAGAATATGGACTCGTCGCCCTGAGTTCAAATCCTGGACTTGGTAATTACATTTCACTTAGCGCTAATACCCTTGGGAAAGGTATGAATCCTACTCTCCCTCCAGCTATGGATAAATAGTAGGGCAGACTGGGCTCTTTAACCTTGGTTAGGCAACCGGTCTAGGAGAAGGAAAAACAGAAAAGTGATTGACTCTTTTTAACCTTGTGTTGACTTCTCTTACCGTTTGCCAGAGCGAGTCGTACGAAAGTAGCGATGAAAGTCTATTTCTGGCTGGGTAACTGGACGAGAGGACCGGACATGGTGTCTCTCGTCTAAATAGCCAAATCTCTGAATTGATCTGGGTTACATATAAAATAAAATATCTTCTTAAAGCAGTCTTGTGTTGTTAATTAAAAACAAAATAACGACACGAGACGTCTCAGTATCAAGACAAGAAGAATACCAGATCCAGAGAAAAACAACTTAGAATCAGCGACGATCAAAGATAGAAGATGGCAGAGAATCAACAGATAGCAAAGACTCCGAGACGATAGAAGATGAGTATACAACTACAATCAACAATAGGGTAGGTCAATTTTGAAACTGTAACATCTACCGAGTTTAATTTTTATTTTTTAATTTTTTTATTCTTTTTGTTTTTTTCCAGAATCCGTTTCTTTTAAATGGAATCTCCTGAATATTCGTTTTAGAATTTTACTTTTGAAAGAATTCTCTGGCGGTTCCTGGAATTCTGCATTGCTGATTTGATGGCCTCTTCGTAGAATTGGCACCAGATGCATATTTAGAGTTTGGTAAAATGAAGAAGAAGAAGAAGAAGAAGAAGAAGAAGAAGAAGAAGAAGAAGAAGAAGAAGAAGAAGAAGAAAAAAGAAGAAGAAGAAGAAGAAGAAGAAGAAGAAGAAGAAGAAGAAGAAGAAGAAGAAGAAGAAGGAATAGAAGAAGAAGAAGAAGAAGAAGAAGAAGAAGAAGAAGAAGAGAAGAAGAAGAAGAAGAAGAAGAAGAAGAAGAAGAAGAAGAAGAAGAAGAAGAAGAAGAAGAAGAAGAAGAAGAAGAAGAAGAAGAAGAAGAAGAAGAAGAGAAGAAGAAGAAGAAGAAGAAGAAGAAGAAGAAGAAGAAGAAAAGAAAAAAAGAAGAAGAAGAAGAAGAAGAAGAAGAAGAAGAAGAAGAAAGAAGAAGAAGAAGAAGAAGAAGAAGAAGAAGAAGAAGAAGAAGAAGAGAAGAAAAAGAAGAAGAAGAAGAAGAAGAAGAAGAGAAGAGAAGAAGAAGAAGAAGAAGAAGAAGAAGAAGAAGAAGGAACAACAACAACAACAACAACAACAATAATCTTGAAACTTGTATCAGTTTTGCATTTCAACTTTATTTTAACCAGCAGAGCTATCCGGCGTTTTCAATTTTTAAAATTAAAGATAAATGTCTGATCTATAATTATACAGATTAAAAAAAAACTTTTTCTATAATTTTTTTAAAAAAAGGAAGCGCTTGGTGTATGTTTAATGTCATGGGAAATGGACTCGTCGCCCAGTGTTCAAATCCTGGACGCGGTCATTGCATTTCACTTAGCGCTAATACCTTGGGAAAGGTATGAATCCTACTCTCCCTCCATCTATGGGTAAATAGTAGGACAGACTGGGTTTTTTAACCATGGCTAGGTAACCAGTCTAGGAGAAGGAAAACTCTGAATTCAAACCTGTTAAACTCCGCTTAAGAAATTGACCTTGTGTCGTATCCTGCTCGTGCGGAGGGGTTGGTAAATAGATATATATTTTTTAATTATTTTTCATTCTTAAAAAAACCCAAAGTAATAAGACGGGTCGTCACAGGACCAAACGCGGAAAATCCCAGAGGAAACCAGCTTAGAACCAACCAAGATCAAATATAGAATATAACAGAGAATCAACAGATAACAGCGACTCCGAGACGATAGAGGATGAGTATACAACCACGGGTATACTCACTACAAACAACAATATACAACAAAAAGATATAACATTAAGAGATACAAATAATTCTTCTCTTAGACTGGTCACGTAGTCACGTTTAAAGAGCATAGTCTGTCCTACTGTTTACCCATAGCTGGGGGAGAGTAGTTTGATGCATACCTTTCCCAAAGGTATTAGCACTTTGTAAAATACAAACAACCACGTCCTGGATTTAATCTCAGTTAGATATATAAAATTGAATAAATAGGTAGATATGGGTAAGCTGACATAGATAGATAGATAGATAGATATGAATACACACACACATACACACACACACACACAACAGAGGGAGAGAGAGAGAGAGAGAGAGAGAGAGACGGATGGAATAGATATGAGCTAGCTGACAGGGATAGATAAAATTGAATAACTAGGTAGATATGAGTAAGCTGACATAGATAGATAGATAGATAGATAGATATAGATAGATAGATAGACAGACAGATAGATAGATATGAACGTACCGAGAGAGAGAGAGAGAGAGAGAGAGAGAGAAATAGAGAGAGAGAGATAGAGAGAGAGAGAAAGAGAGAGAGAGAGGGGGAGAGAGATAGGATGGATGGAATAGATATGAGCTAGCTGACAGGGGAAAATAGATAGATAAATAGATAGATAGATATGAACAGGTGTAAATAGATTAGATAGATAGATAGATAAGATGGAATATATTGATATGAACCAGCTAACATAGATAGATAGGTAGATATTATTGTACCGAGAGAGAGAGGGGGGGGAGATAGGATGGATGGAGTAAATATGAGCTATCTGACAGGGAAAAATAGATAGATAGATAGATAAATATGAACAGGTGGAAATAGATAGATAGATAGATAGATAGATAGATGGAATATATTGATATGAACCAGCTGACATGGACAGATAGATAGATAGATAGATAGATAGATAGACAAACCAATAGATAAATAGATAGATAAGATGGAATAGGATATTACGAGCAAGCTGACATAGATAGATAGATAGATAGATAGATAGACAGACCGAGAAAGCGATCAAGATAGCGATCAATTTTGATAGAACGTTAAAAGATTAAATCCATTGCGTGCTTAATTCAAAGACACAATCTGGAGAAACTGCATGTCCCGCTAAAGAAGGAAAAAACCAGTTCCGTGATCGGGCTGCAGGGTCGATCTCGAATTAAAGACGGCGATGATGGGTCTCGGGGCGGTGGTTGTCACTCATGTTGACCGCCATGCTTGAGACCAGGGATCAGGCTTAGCCAACGGAGCAGGTTTTCGCATGGACATGGAGAAGGGCGTGGCAGTCGTGGTGGCGAGGAAGGGGGGAAGATTGGATCTGATGCTCGCGTTGAAGAATCGTTTGCGGTGAAGCCGGGAAAGCTTGGTGCTAGGGGTGGGTAGGGTAAGTTCTTTTGGCCAAATGCATAATCCGCTCCTGGTCTGGTGCCTACCGATTCCCAAGACAAACGCCATGAACTCCAACATCACCTACTCCAAGATCAATTCCATACCTCGCTTCCTCTTTTACCATTTTTTTTTCTTATTTTTAACTTTTTGACCGTGTCTACATGATCTTTCTCGTTCTCTCCATTTCGGACATTTTGAATAGCCTCAAAATCAATTTTCCGTGAGATTAAGATGATTTTTGGCTATACACCAATTACAAAGAAGAATAGTATTATCTGCGTGATTCGGACTATTGTCCTCATCTTTATTGTTATCTGTACAACGTTTCGGCCGATGTGCCCTCCGGCCTTCTTCAGGTATTTCTTGTCGGACTCGGACTCGGGAACCTTCTTTTCGGACTCGGGAACCTTCTTTTGGACTCTGGAACAATGAAGATGAGGACAATAGTCCGAATAACGCAGATAATACTAATCATCAAGCCTCATCTCAAACATCCAGAGAAATTGTAAACAAAGAAGGGTTTAAATTTATCGAAAAAATTCTGAAAATTTAAAAAAAAAAAAAAATCCCGCATTTGTATTGAATAAAGATCATGAAAAAGAAGTATTCCGTGTTTTTTAACAGAACTTTCCAAGATAATAACTTGCTGCCAAAATACACACACACACACACACTATATATATATATATATATATACTAGCGAATATATGCACCCTCTGGGTGCAAGTATTTAAGTTTAAATGTAATAAAATATTAGATTAAATCAGAAAGGCTAATGAAACTAATTAAGAATTCAGATAAAAAGATTTGAAACGGAGGGGGTATAATCGGAAAATAGAACAACTGAAACTTACTCTTTCATCACTTCCGTTTTTCAATGCTAAATTTTCCTAATTTAACTATTTAGTTAAAATAGGAAGTAAAGAATAAAATTACAGTTATTTCTTCTTGTTAATGAATTTTTTTTAGGATTTATTGAAGAGATTTTTACTCATATTCATTAAGATAAAACCAAACAATTAGAAATCAATAATACCAAGCACATTTTTATTAAAATCAGTTTTTTTAATATCAATATGCAAATTAGTATACGTTTACACTGAAAACTGGTATTTTGTTGTATGTATAAATACAATTGCATGTTATTAGTATTTAGGTAAGGCCAACAGTATTAATAATGTCAAACAGTTTTATTATTAATTGGGGTTTAAATAGAAATAGAATCATGGAGAATGTGATGTAAACAACTAAGGGAATTGTAACTTAAGTAGTAATATAGTTTCGGTTACAGACAGAAAAACACACAATCTCCATTATAATAAGATATATATATATATATATATATAGTTTTTTTTATAGTATGTTTGAAGCATTGTGTGTATGTGTAATATAAAGATTTTTGAAGGCAATTTACGAGGCTAAATTTATAGTAATGATTAAAAGAATTTCGAACAATCTCCACGAACGCAGGAGCCGCCAAAATGACTTAACATCCCGGAAATAGCCGATTTAACATCACGGAAGTAAGCGAAAAAGGAAAAAAAAATTCAAATATACGGCGTTCCTTATCTTCTTAAAACAACAGATGATTACACCATCGCCGTGGGATAAGTACTATAAAAAAAACACCTAGTACTTTTAGGAACTCTGACGATGGAATTTTATTTCCGAAAATATTTAGAATTAAAATAAATATAATTTTTAACATATTGCATTGTAAATTGCCTTCAAAAATCTTTATATATATATATATATATATATATATATATATATATATATGTAAAATGAAAATGGAAGTGAATCCGACGGTATGTTGAAAAGAGAAATAAAGGAAAGAAAGTATTGAATGGATAAAACAGGATTATTTTAATTAATTTAACTTACACGTGTTTTGGTCAGGAGTTTATTCATGTGTACATTATTCTATCTATTATTATTTTTACATAACAAAATGAAATATAATAATAATAATAATAATAATAATAATAATAATAATATAGAAATGTCAGCACACAAAGAAACATCGACCTTCCTCAGAGTAAATCCTTAGTTTTTTCTATTATTTTCTATTTCATTTTGTTATTTAAAAATAATAATAGATAGAATAATGTATACATCGATAAACTCCTGACCGAAACACGTGTAAGTTAAGTAGTTAACCAGCCACGTATTCGGGATGTTGATTGGTTGGGATTTAAACCACGTGACATCGCTTAGTCAAAAGATTTAAGTGGTGGATTGCAGCATGGCTTATATGCTTTCTTTCTTTTTCTATTTCTTTCTTTTTCTCTTTCTTTCTTTTTCTCTTTCTTTCTTTCTTTCTTTCTTTTGCTTTTTATTTCTTTCTTATTTTATGATCTGGTTAGTTCTCTCTATTTATGTCTAACTTTCTTTCTTTCTTTCTTGTTCTTTCTTTCTTTCTGCCTTTCTTTCTTTTTCTCTTTGTTTCTTTCTTTCTTTCTGCCTTTCTGCTTCTTTCTTTTTTTCTCTTTCTTTCTTTCTTTCTTTCTGTCTTTCTTTCTTTCTTTCTTTCTTTCTTTCTGCCTTTCTTTCTTTTTCTTTCTTTCTTTCTTTCTTTCTTTCTTTCTTTCTTTCTTTTTCTTTCTTTCTTTCTTTCTTTCTTTCTTCTTTCTCTTTCTTTCTTTTCTCTTTCTTTCTTTCTTTTTTTTCTTTCTTTCTTACCTTTTTTCTTTTTTCTCTTTCTTCTTTTTTTCTTTTCTTTTTTCTTTCTTTCCATTCCAGTTCTTTCTTTCTGTTTTTCTCTTTCCTTCTTTTTACTTTCTGCTTTCTTTCTTTTCTTCTTTCTTCTTTCTTTTCTTTCTTTCTTTTTCTCTTTCTTTCTTTCTTTCGATTCCAATTCTTTCTTTCTTTCTCTCTTTCTTTCTTTCTTTCTTTCTTTCTTTCGTTCGTTCTTTCTTTTTTTCTTTTTCTCTTTCTTTTTTTTTCTTTCTACTCTGCACTTTCTTTCTTTCTTTCTTTCTTTTTCTATTTCTTTCTTTCTTTCTTTCTTTCCATTCCTTGTCATTTTTCTTTTTTCCTTTCCCATCTCTCTCTGCCTCTTTTTCTTCTGTAATTCCTTCTTTTTTTTTCTCTTCCTTTTCTTCGCTTACATTATTTACTCACACACTCTCTCTCTCTCTCTCTCTCTCTCTCTCTCTCTCTCTCTCTCTCTCTCTCTCTCTCTTTCTTCTCTCTCTTTCCCTCTCTTATTCCATATATCTAAATACCTTTCTGCTTCCTTTTGATATATTCTTCCTCTTTCCCCGCACCCCCTCCCCCGCTATCACCCCCTCCCCCCCGCCCTTTCATCTTTTGCATCATTCTAAATCGACCTGACCGGACCGTCACGAACATGGCCGTAGAGAAGCTTACGAAAAGGATTACACTCAGACCAGATTTTGAAATCTGCACCATGACGCCCCACAATCTTCTTTCTCGGGGCAACAACCCACCCGACCCAACAACCCGACCCAACCCACCAACACCAGGAACGAACTCATCTCTCGTATTAGTAGTCTTATTTATTTTTCTCTCATTTTTCTCTCATGACCATGTTTCATGTCCAATATCCTTCAAAAGTGACAAGTCTGGCACAAGCCCACCATTAAAATGAGCGCGCGTGGGTGTTTTCTTCCTTAGGTTAATTAATACTAGGTCTGGTCTTCTAGCCGCGATTTGGTGATCCGTCTGTATCTCAAAGTTTAAAAAAATTTGATGCGTCTCATTCTCTAGGTCAGATTTCGGTTTATACATATACCATGTTTTCCATCCTCAGCGGTGCCAACAGCGAACTCCAATTACAAGTCCTTGAGTCATTCTATATCTCTGAAAGCAGTTTCACCAGTTGCTTCTCTTCAACACATCAAGCCTAAACCTTTCGTGTGGTGGAACCAGACATTTACAAACCCCTCCACACGGTTCGTAACTTCTCTTATTTTCTCGTTCTTATTGAAAAAGGGGGTGGGAATTCCCGTGTTCGAGAAGGTTCCCTAGTTTGACAAGAAGACCGGAGGGCACATCGGCCGAAATGTTGTGTATATAACAATAAAGACGAGGATAAAAGTCGGACTGTTTTTCTGTATCCCATGTTTGTAACGAGTATTGTATATATCTCCTTTAGTGTGGTTGGTTCGATTTAAAGGCATGCCAGCCCTTTAAGTGTTATTTTATGCTGAAGACGTTTTGTTCGATTCATTCTTGACGGGTAGTCAATTATCTTTTTAAACTCAATTTTTAACTCATTTTTTTTCTTCTATTCAACCCAGGTACTCCGGGTCAGAGTGGACCTGGAAGTAATGGTGATTAAAGGACACTCCACACTCCGCAGAATTGGAACTTTAATACTAGATGCAGTTTAACGTCATACCCAGACACTAAACCCTCAACCACGGCATTTTAGCAAAAAGGAGTGGGACTTTCTATAAGGGGATGGGGTTGGGACAATCATATATGTGCTAGGGCTTGAGATGACCGGCCAGTTGATCGGGAGGTCTCTCCGACCGACCGTCTTGTCCTTGGGCTAAAGTGGAGTGTTGTGTGTCATGGGCTGCACAGCCACCAGGGTTCCATCCTTATACATCAGGGGTCGCCACCCACGACCGACGGGTGCCCACATTATCCCTCTGGAGAGGTGCAGTCGGTGTATTCCAAAGCCCCAGGTGACAGGGCTGTTTATCCCATTTAGATATTACGATGGTCAGTCAAAAGATAATGCCATTTATTTGGGACAGGTATAATTACCAAGCTTTTTGGCTTGTTTTACCATTATTAGAATGTATCTTTCTGATCTCCAATTCTCTTTGCCTCTTTTCAGACCTTTGACGACTTACCAATTCAGTCTCTTTCCAGACCTTTGAGGATATTCTAATTCTAGTTTTCTTTTCCAGCTGTTGAGGATATCTCCAAGTCTAGATATTTCCAGACCTTTGGGATATTTCTAATTCCAGCCTCTTTTTCAGGCTTTTGATATCTCTAAGTCTAGATTATTTTCCAGGCCTTTGAGGACTTTACAAGGATATCAGTTGCAATTGATATCACTTCCACAGTTTTTATCGTTTTCTAGAAAGGTGCAGCTAGTCTATGTTTTCACTGTAAAGTCCATTGAAATGGCAAAATCTACTTGAGGACAAGTTCTTTTTATCTTGTTAATTAATAGTAGGTCTGTCCGTGATTGAGGTTTCCATTGTATCACCAAATCCTGAACATGTATCATACATCAAAATGAAGCTGGGGTCCTCTGTGGATACATCCCTACTTCTCCACATAGGTGTGTCAAAAAATAATGCAATTTTGTTTAGGACAGGTATAATTACCAACACAGGAACATGTATCATTCATCAAATGAAGCTGGTCCTCTGTGGATCACATCCCACTTCTCCACATAGGTGATCAAAAAGTAATGCCATTTGTTTAGGACAGGTATAAATACCAACACAGGAACATGTATCATACATCAAAATGAAGCTGGTCCTCTGTGGATTACATCCCTACTTCTCCACATAGGTGAGTCAAAAAGTAATGCATTTTGTTTAGGACAGGTATAATTACCAACACAGGAACATGTATCATACATCAAAATGAAGCTGGTCCTCTGTGGATTACATCCTACTTCTCCACATAGGTGAGTCAAAAGTAATGGCATTTTGTTTAGGACAGGTATAATTACCAACACAGGAACATGTATCATACATCAAAATGAAGCTGGTCCTCTGTGGATCACATCCTACTTCTCCACATAGGTAAGGCAAAAAGTAATGCCATTTTGTTTAGGACAGGTATAATTACCAACACAGGAACATGTATCATACATCAAAATGAAGCTGGTCCTCTGTGGATCACATCCCTACTTCTCCACATAGGTGAGTCAAAAAGTAATGCCATTTTGTTTAGGACAGGTATAATTACCAACACAGGAACATGTATCATACATCAAAATGAAGCTGGTCCTCTGTGGATCACATCCTTACTTCTCAACATAGGTAAGCAAAAAGTAATGCCATTTTGTTTAGGACAGGTATAATTACCAACACAGGAACATGTATCATACATCAAAATGAAGCTGGTCCTCTGTGGATCACATCCCCTACTTCTCCACATAGGTGATTCAAAAAGTAATGCCATTTTTAGGACAGGTATAATTACCAACACAGGAACATGTATCATACATCAAAATGAAGCTGGTCCTCTGTGGATCACATCCTTACTTCTCAACATAGGTAAGGCAAAAAGTAATGCCATTTTGTTTAGGACAGGTATAATTACCAACACAGGAACATGTATCATACATCAAAATGAAGCTGGTTCTCTGTGGATCACATCCCTACTTCTCCACATAGTCACCGTTTCTCTCCACCCTCGAATGAGAGCATGTATCCCTGCCCCGTAAAATTCTGGCAAATGTTCTTTGAGCCACTTCCTCACTTCAGATTGCACTTCCTCGTCAGTGGAATAATGCTTGCCTCTCAAACCCTCTTTCATGAGGCCGAAGAGATGATAGTCTGAAGGCGCTAAATTTGGTGAGTATGGAGGATGCAGTAAAGTTGTCCACCCAAATGAGGCGATTTTCTCTGATTTTTCTCTAGTCCTGATGCTTGTGTATGGTCGTGCATTGCCATGCAGAAGGAGGACACACCACACACACACACACACACACACACACACACTTTCTTTCTCTAACTTTCTCGTTCTCTCTTCTCTCCCCCTCTCTCTCTAACACGTACACGAGCACATGCAGACACACACACATATGCACACAAGCACACACACATATGGACACACACACCACACAACACACACACACAATGTCATCTCTTTTGGCCAGCATTTGAAGGGAAAGTCGAAGCCAAAATCGTCCATTGAAATATTTGCTTAGTTTTCCTCTGCGATTTCTTTAAGTCATACCTAATGTTGACAGTGGCTTTTAGTCTAAAATTCCCGGACGCATGGTTTTCCCCGCCATTAGCCAAGAAGCGAAAGCGAAACTATCACGCGAACACTTTCTCTCCCCCCTCTCTCGCTCTCTCTCTCTCTCGTTCTCTTTCCCGCCGCAAAAGTCCGCGACATGGAAAGACAACTGGATTTAATCTGATCCGGGCATTCATTGCGAATATCAGCTTTGCAAAACGACGGCTAAAAACAAAGAACAAAAGCAGAAATAAACAAATAAATAAAAACAAAATAAAAATAAAAATAAACGAGACTCACACAACCAGCACCAGCACCGGCACCACCTCCCCCACCCCAACCCAACGGATTTCAGTCTCGACCGCCTCGGAAGGATCCACACGGCCTGACCATATAAATATCATTAATCGGGACGTCGCTTATTTTTGTCACGCTGGCCATTTTGTACCCCCCCTCCCTCCTCTCTCTCTCTCTCTCTCTCTCTCTCTCTCTCTCTCTCCTCTCTCTCTCTCTCTCTCTCTCTCTCTCTCTCTTCTTTTTTTCTTTCTCTTGTTCTTCTTCAAACCACATGATTTCTTCTCTCGATGGAAGATGGTGATTCAACACAACTTCTCTCTCTCTCTCTCTCTCTCTCTCTCTCTCTCTCTCTCCTCTCTCTCTTCTCTCTCTCTCTCTCTCTCTCTGGCAAAATACGGACATTGCCGCGTTTGATTTTAACCCTCATCAAACGGAACGGTCAGTTCTAACGAATCAAAAACGTGCGCCTACTTTAGAATATAATCTAATAATAACAATGGGTCGTAGAGGGAGATACGCTACAGGATCATCCACGAATAAATAGATCTCGTCTATTAAAGTATTTAATCTTTTAACGTATTTCATCATTTAAAGTCAGATCAAAACCGCCCACTAACTCGCTTTCACGATCTTCTATCTATCTATCTATCTATCTATATATATATATATATATATATATATATATATATATATATATATATATATATATATAGTTGAATGAAGTGACAAATAAAAGTTTTAGCTTTTATTCATTTATTTGGGAACGATATTATTACCAATGGTTTCCTGCTAAAAGCATTCATCAGGTAAACGAAATATTTTTTTTTAAATGACAGAAATCATATATATATATATATGAAATGATAAGATGAGGAAAGTAATCCAACTGTATATGAAGAAAATTTCGTAAACAAACACCGGGTGGAAAATTTAGTGTCAATACTCGAGTATTTCGGTTCAACAGTGGAAACCTTCTTCAGGACTGTAAAAATGAGAAGAAAAAAAAATCAAAAACAAAACAAAACGTTGAATTAGAAAAAAAAAATTCTTCTTATTTTCACAGTCCTGAAGAAGGTTTCCTCTGTAAAATCGAAATACTCGAGTATTGACAATAAATTTTCCATCCATCATAACATCCTGTGTTAACACAAACCCTTTTGGATCATTTGATACCGAAGTCATTCTGATATCAGATTGCTGTTGCTGAAATGATCACCCATATAAGCAACTGGCTCATAACTGTTGATATTGTATCGACCAGAATTAAGTACACCCCTAACAATTTAATAAAAGCTAATTTTGTCGAACCTAAAAATTCCAATATATCATTTCTAGTGGAACATTATACAACATAAGTCTTTTAGGTATTACTGTGTTGCCAATAAATAAGTACACCCATACAATCTTTTAGTGTTTGCCTCTCAAACCCTCTTTCATGGGCCCAAAGATATGATAGTCTGAAGGTGCTGATGAGGAAGTGAAACCTGTAGTTGAGAAGTGGCTCAAAGAACAGTCAACAGAATTTTGCGGGGCAGGGATACATGCTCTCATTCGAAGGTATAACATTGCTAGAAATTATACCTGTCCTAAACAAAATGGCATTACTTTTTGACGTACCTATGTGGAGAAGAAGGGATGTGATCCACAGAGGACAAGCTTCATTTTGATGTATGATACATATTCCCGTGTTGGTAATTATACATGTACTAAAGAAAATGGCATTACTTTTTGATCCTCCTGTTTCCAACCAGTTACCTAATCAAGGTTAAAGAACCCACTCTGCCCTGCTATTTACCAATAGCTGGAGGGAGAGTAGTTGGATGTATACCTTTTCCAATGGTATTAGCATTATGAGTAATGCAAACCGCTTCGGTTAAGTATAATGTAGAGTATATATGAACTCCAGTTCATATACACTCTATATATGAATATATATATATATATATATATATATATATAACCATATATTGTAAAATTAGTCACTAAACCTGTCAATGTCCATAGCTGTTGCGAGATCAGTGAAGAAGTAGTCCAAAAAAATACCTAATTAGTTCACTTTCAGGTAAAAAAACGAAGCGGCGAGTGTGGGGAGAATTGGCTTTTAGTATTTGAGAAAGAAACAAAAAATGATTGCCGAAAACGTAAAAAAAAAAAGAACCAACAAATTGTTACCAGTTTGTCGTCTGGCCAATTAAAAGTCTTCTCTCTTATTCCCCCCCCCCAAAAAAAAACATTTTCCCGCTTAAAAACTACTTTCCCGCCAAAAGATCAGTTTACGACATCCATCCATTCATTCTCTGTAAAAATGTCCCTTGCAGCTTGGAACACTCCTATTTTTTCAGCAAGTCAACCGTGAATTTAAAATGATGTCTCGAGCTGAGCGCTAATCTTAAAAAACATTTGTGAGTGAAGATATATTGTGAATGAATATATATATATATATATATATATATATATATATATATATATATATATATAATGAGGAACTTATATATGGGGAAATAAATTGGCTCTTTGGACACACACCCACGCACACCTACACACAAACATATATATGTGTATATGAATATATACACATATATATACACATATATATGTGTATGTGCGTATGAATATATATATATATATATATATATATATACATGTGTGTTCTGTGAATATATATATGTGTGTGTGTGTGTGTGTGTTGTTGTGTTGTTGTTGTTGTTGTTGTGAACATGTTATCTTGTTAAGTCCACGTGGCTTTTTTTTTGTATACCCGTGCCGTATAAATATATATATATATATATATATATATATATATATATATATATATACTTTGGTGGGGTACCAAAATTCTAAGCTGGTCGTTTTCCTTAACAGTATGTTGCTGCAGAGTTCAGGTCCCGTATGAGAGCTCAATGTTTAATTTAATAAACAGAGCCAATTAATTAGTGAATAAAAAGCTCTTAAATACCGGGGGTATCGGGATTATGGACCATATAAATAAATAAATACTATATATATAATATATATATATATATATATTATATATATCAAATCAACACTGAAAATCGCAAAGGCAGGAAACTATCAGTTACCTACCGCTGTTGACTTAATATCTTCGCTAATCTTAATATATAATATATATATATATATATATATATTATATATATATATATTTATATATATATGTGTGTGTGTGTGTGTGTGTGTGTGTGGTGGTGTGTGTGAATATAGAGAAAAATTTGAAAAAACACAAGTTCAAATAAAATGAAAGATATCTATTCAGCCAACGCTGCAGTGTTTCAATATGTTTAGTAGATCTTCTTCAGAGCTTTTGTTGATATAAGGAAAAGTAAAACATTTTTCACGGAATAATAAGGATACTGTGATAGTTTTTGTTGATCAGTTTGTTTAAAAATGTTTTGAATGGAAAATTAGCGCTTTTAGAATTGTTCGAAATTTATGAAACGCTGGGATAAACGGTTTTGAAGGATTACATCGAACATTCACTTACGGTGTGTGTGTGTGTGTGTGTGTGTGTGTGAGAAAGAGAGAGAGAGAGAAGAGAGAGAGAGGGAGAGGAGAGAGGTAGAGAAAGAGCGTGTATGGAAATGTAAGTAGAATCTCTCTCTCTCTCTCTCTCTCTCTCTCTCTCTCTCTCTCTCTCTCTCTCTTTCTCACCCACTCTATCATGCCCGTGTGCTGGTTTCCACAGTAGAATATCACTTATGACTTCATCCCTGCTTCTCCAACGGTGCCCTATATGTTTTGTTCGTTTCGGTCTATGTGATGGGGCGGCGCAATTGGCCGTACAGCTGCTTTCTTATAAGGTGCTTTTTTTCCACGATTTCCTTAAGCAATCTTTTTTCAGCACTCTTAGGCAGCTCCCATGTTGGTTATTTTCTTCTTCTTCTTCTTCTTCTTTCGTTTTATATCTCTTCTTCTTCTTTCTTCTTCTTCTTCTTCTTCTTCTTCTTCTTCTTCTTCTTCTTCTTCTTCTTCTTCTTCTTCTTTCTTTTTCTTCTTTTCTTCTTCTTCTTCTTCTTTCTTCTTCTTCTCTTCTTCTTCTTCTTCTTCTCTTCTTCTTCTTCTTCTTCTTCTTCTTCTTCTTCAGCACATACTTTCTTTTCTTTTATTCATTTCTCTCTTTATTCTTCAACTAATTCAGGGTCCAGATTTAGAGTTTTCCGAGGTTGAAATCGCTATTTAAAGGGAGATTTCAGACCGTGGTTGAGATTAAAGAAAACGTGCAAAAACAGCTTTTAGCGATCCCTAAAGAGGATTTGGGATGTTGTTTTGAAACTTAGGAACGACTCAAGGTGTGTGGTGTGTGCGTGTGTGTATGCACGTGGGTGTGAGTGTGAGTGTGTGTGTGTGTGTGTGTGTGTGTGTGTGAAAGAGAGAGAGAGAGAGAGAGAGAGAGAGAAATGCTCTCCTTGTCATGACGTGTCAACTCTTCGTTACGTCTTACACTCATTTGCGAATGGAGTGATGACGTGTCAAAGCTCTTACTTTAAATGGAGAGATGATGTGTTGATAGCAGAAATATTGTATACATATCTCCCTCGTCCGGTTTACATTGGGGGACTGGAAGACTTAAAAGAATCAATTCACTATTTGCCGAGTGTAACTAATGAAAGAATAATTATTAAACTAGCAGGACCTGTGGATATACAACAGTATGATAATCCAATTATTACAACTATATACCCTGTAATTGGTTTTGTTTTGTTTTACGGCATATCAACCTCAGTGGGTCATTTAATGCCGATAATGTTTTGAAATAAATCAATTCTTAATGGAAATACAATTTTTTTAATAAATACATTTTTCTATTTAACCCATAGATGGGACCCTAACAGGTACTACCACTCCGGTCAGAGTGGACCAGGGAGCAATGGTAGTGAAGGGGTGCTCCACATTCCCCAAACCTCCAGAACTGGAACCTCACCATCAGATAGAGTTTAACGTCATTCCCAGGACACGTAGACCCACAGTCACCGCCTTCTAGCACCCATATGATAAAGAGGGGTTGGGGCTTGCCATACGGGTAATAGGGTTTGGAAAATCATATAGGGCTTGACGTGACCAGCCGATTGATCGGAGGGGGGCCTCTCCGACCGCCCGTCTAGCCCAAGAAATGGCCAAAGTGGAGTATTGCAAGTCATGAGCTGCTCATCAACCTGGGCTCTATCCTTAAGCATCACGGGTCGCCACCCACGGCCAACAGGTAGCCCCATTGCGGGAGTCGGTGCATTCTAACGCCCCTCCGACAGGGCGGTTGATCTGTTTACTTAAGAGCTTTTGCTATATAGTTCAGTATGTAAAAACTATAATAATCTTGATTTAACTCTCTTACACCCTGTTGTTGTTTTTGTTTGTTTTTTGTTTTTTCTTAATTCCTTTCTTCTTTTCATCATGTTCAATTGAAACAGATTAGCCTTATTACTTCGCTACATCGGAAAGGCTGAAATCCTTGTTGTTGGCCTGCTGTTCAGTTGACTGGAAGTTCTATGATGTCTGGAGTCTGGAAACCAACTTGGAGGCTGAGGGATATCTTGGCCTGTAGATGAAGGTAGATGGGAGTTGCAAAGAATACTACATGCGATCATATATAAATACACGTTTGTATATATATATATATATATTATATATATATATATATATATATATATATGTGTATGTAAAAATGGAAAAGGAATTGAATCCGACAATATGAGGAAAAATGAGTAAAGAAAAGAAATGTAAATGGATAAAATGAATTTAATCGATATCGCATTAATTGATATCACTTACACATGTGTTTCGGTCAGTTTATGTGTGTGAAAATATTTCGCACACATAGAAGAGTTTTCTTTTTAAATTGGCGAGGTGGTTTTTATTTCTATTGGATATATCATCCCTTAGTTTGTTGGCAATTCTATGGGACAAGATCTTGTTCATCCGTAATTCCTGTCCAAGATTCTTAGCATTTTCAAATTTTGAAACTTCCGTAAATTTTAAATCTTCGATAGAAGATTGAATGAAATGTTTGACAAAATCAGGGAATCCACTGAAATTTGGAGTGCTCCATGGGATTACTTTTTCATGGAGGCAATTTATAAGGAAATCCTTTCTATGTGTGCGAAATATTTTCACACACATAAACTGACCGAAACACATGTGTAAGTGATATCAATTAATGTGATATCGATTAAATTCATTTTATCCATTTACATTTCTTTTCTTTACTCATTTTTCCTCATATATATATATATATATATATATATATATATATATATATTTATATATATATCTTATTCATTAACAATGTCTCTGGATTGAAACCAGCTGTGCTCCATTTAAATAAAATTGACATCCTGCCCATAGACTGAGAATTGGGTAAAAAACATAAATCTAATCTCTCTGTTGTAATCTGTTATTTCACTGATGTGCAGGCTGTTAAATAACTGGTTACAACATTCTATAATCAATTTATAATATTTTTTTTTTTAAATAATGAATTATATATAAAACTGCAAAATTTTATTGGCAGTGACAATGTAGAATGGGAAATCAATGGCCAAAATGTTGTCCATATTTCTATTCAGATGTTGATTGATAAAAATAAAAAATTTAAAGTTTTTTTTCTAAATAAGCTATTTATTATAAAATCAATTCCTTGAGGATAAAATGTTTTAAAATATTTAAAAATTGAATTTTCTTTATGTCCCTTTAGCAAAATTGGACATACCTAGTTTATACATTTTTTAATTAAAATAATGAATAATTTTTTTATTTTTTTTTTACAAACGAAACGATTCTATAAATTTAGAATGATTATATAAAAATATAAAAAATATTCCTTTATGAAAAAAATTCAAAAAATTTCTTTAAACTTACTAGCAAATATATGCACCCTCCGGGTGCAAGTATTTAAGTTTTAATGTAATATTAAGATATTATATTAAATTAGAAAGGCTAATGAAACTAAATAAGAATACAGATAAAAAGATTTGAAACAGAGGGAGTATAATAAAAAATGGAACAACTGAAACTTACTCTTCCATCACTCTCGTCTTTCATTGTTATTTTTTCTAATTTAAGTATTTAGTTATAAGAGGAAGTAAAGAATAAAATGACAGTTTTTTTTTTCTTGTTAATGGATTCATTTTAAGATTCATTGAAGAGATTTTTGCTTATATTCATTAAAATAAAACCAAACAGTTAGAAATCAATAATACTAAGCACATATTTATTAAATTCGATTCTTTAATATTAATATGCAAATTAGCCTTCCCGTTCACATTGTAAACCGCTATTTTGTTGTATATATAAATATAATTGCATGTTGTCAGTATGTAGACATAGTTAACAGTATTAATAATGTAAGACAATTTTATTAATAATTGAGGTTTAGATAAAAATAAAATCATGGAGAATGTGATGTCAATAACTAAGAGAATTGTGACTTGAGTAGGAATATAGTTTCGGTTACAGACAGAAAAACACACAATCTCCATTATAATAAGATATTTGGAAAAATACCCAACAAGGAAGCAGCTGTATGGCCACTTGTCTCCTATTATACAAACCATCCAATAATTGACCTGGTATTAATAGCAATGAAGAAGTACACATTACTCAGAGCTTCGGTACTGGAGCCTCACCACCAGATGCTGTTTTGTGTCAGGGTGGTGTTGTTGGGTTGTCTTCCCTTTTACATGGAAGAGTTATCTTTCCTCTGGGTTCCCGTTTTTGACCACCAGGATTTTTTTGTATTTAAGCGCCTGTTTCGAACTCTCGGCCTCTTCTTCTCCTTCTACAACACCTCAAGCACATAGTTTAAACTTTTATGTCTACACCCTTCTCGTGTGGGGGCTTCTGCCCCCAACACAACGCTAGTAAGTTTACTTGAAATTAGGGCTCTCCAGTCCTATATCTCTATTTTGTACGTTTCTTGTAGTGAACTATACGTTTTTTGTATACGTTTTTTTATTGTATATCATTCCTTTCCTTGTATTTGTATTTCATGTCTTAAATGTTTCTCCATGTGCTTATATTAAAGTCCATGTTATGTTTAACACTCTTGTCGGAGTTTGTTTCAACCACTTATAATTGATATTATAACTTTGACCTTTGACAGGGGTATCCTTCTGCAGTGGCTGAAGCCGACGTTTTCTAAGCCTGCCAAACAGTTTAGGGAGTAAATTTAGAGAGAAAAGAGGATAGAAAATCGAACAGTGGAGTGTGAAAGATTATTGGCATTTCAGTCTTCACATTATTAGTTATGTTTTTAATGGATGTAAAGAGAGGGATCATTTCGGTACTATAACCAAGTTGTAAACTGATCCCCCATTTATTGAAATGGTTTCAAGAACAATACCGGCGGAAATTAGTTCATAAAAACTGTTCGAAATTAACAAAGGTTCAATAGAAGTTAACTTGATTCTGTATTAAATGACCCAAAAAGGGTTGATATGCCGTAAAACAAAACAAACAACGATTCATTAGATGTAAATCGACTTAACATTTAAAATTTTACAGATCAAGTGTGTGAATGAGAGAGAGAGAGAGAGAGAGAGAGAGAGAAGAGAGAGAGAGAGAGAGAGCGAACAAGAGAGTGAGAAAGAAAATTCAAAGGAGAAAGTGAGGGAGATAATCTAAGAGTTACACAGAGAGAGGAGGAAGAAAGAATCTAAGAGAGAAGAGAGAGAGAGAGAGAGAGAGAGAGAATCTAAGAGAGAGAGGGGGAGAGAGAGAAAGAGATTCTAAAAAAGAAAATAGAGAGAGTGAGAGAAAATTTAAAGGAGAAAGTGAGGGAGATAATCTAAGAGTTACACAGAGAGAGGGGGAAGAAGAATCTAAGAGAGAGTGAGTGAGAGAGAGAGAGAGAGAGAGAGAATCTAAGAGAGAGAGAGAGAGGGGGAGAGCGAGAGAGAGAGAAAGAGAATCTAAAAGAGAAATAGTGAGCGAGAGAGTGAGAGAAAATTTAAAGACGGAAGTGAGGGAGATAATCTAAAACAGAGAATGAGACAGAATTACGGAGAGAGAGGGAGAGAGAGAGAGAGAGAGAAATTTCAAAGAGAGTGAAAGAGAGTGTGGTGTGTGTGATATTAATATATTATATATATATATATATATATATATATATATATATTATATATATAATCTAAAAGAGAGTGTGATCGAGAGAGAATATTATGATGTTGTGTGTGTGTCACCGTGTACGTAGGCTAAATCAAACAGAAAGTGAGACAGAAAGAGAGAGAGAGAGACAGAGAGAGACAGAGACAGAGACAGAGAGAGACAGAGAGAGACAGAGACAGAGAGAGGGGAGATGGGAGAGACAGAGAGAGAGAGAAAGAGAGAAGGAGAGGATCTAAAAGAGAGTGTGAGAATTTAAAGGAGAAAGTGAGTTAGATAATTTCAAACAGAGTGAGACTGAGTTACAGAGAAAGAGAAGGTTACAGAGAGAGACAGAGGAGAGACAGAGAGAGGGGAGATGGGAGAGAG
>CM042175.1:56770272-56785272 GCA_023376005.1 Doryteuthis pealeii | reverse complement strand
TAATATATATATATATATATATATATATATATATATATATATATGTGTGTGTGTGTGTGTGTGTGTGTTGGAATATATATATATATATATATATATATATATCTTTGAGAAGTAAACAGACAATGTGTTTGATATGGCCTTAGCCGACAATTTTTGGGAGAATATGTGCTTAATTGAAGTCATACCTAATTTTAAAAATTAATTAATTGATAATTAATGAATTAGGCGGGCATATCTGTTCAAATGTAAGGCTAAACAAATCGAGAAAAAGTCAATCTCTGTTCAAATGCCGAAATGTACATACAGAGATTGACATTTTCTCGATTTGTTTAGCCTTACATTTGAACAGATATGCCAGCCTAATTCATTAATTATCAATTAATTAATTTTCAAAATTAGGTATGCCTTTAATTAAGCACATATTCTCCCCATAATATATATATATATATATATATATATATATATATATATATATAACGAACCCTCCACGCGAGTAGGATGTGACACAAGGTCAATATCGTAAGCAAAGTTTATCAGGTTTTAATTCAGTTTTTCTTCTATGATATAAATTCAAATTCTAAATTCAATATAAATACAAATTCTAAACTTCACGTTTTGGCGATAAAGATAGTAATTGTGTTTGTAGGTGCAAGTCTGTTTTTTTAGATGGTATAGTCGTTGGTTGGTTGGTTGGTTGGTTGGTTGGTATTATATTGTATGGGGAGGGGTGACTGAGAAGTCCATGACATGCAACACTCCACTGTGACCCTTAGGTTAGACGGGCGGTCATAGAGGCCACCCTTTTTTAATCGTCTGGTTACATTAAGCCCTAACACCTATATTATTGTCCCGGCTCTATTAAATTTGATAAAGAGCTCAAAGAAAACAACATAAAGTCTTGTGTTCGTTATCAAAAATAACCACCGTTATACGAGTTTGCCGTAATATGAGTCCAAATCCTAGTGGAAACTGTTTGCATTTCACATAGCCCTAATACCCTTGGGAAAGGTATGCATATTCAATCTTAGATGGGTAACCAGTCTAGGTGAAGAGAAACTGAATTCAAACCTGTTAAACTCTGCTTAAAAAATTGAACTTGTGTCATATCCAGCTCGTGCGGAGGGTTTATATATATGTATGTGTGTGAGTGTGCGTGTGTTTGTGGGCGGGTGGATGGACACAGCGACATGAGCCAGGCTGCCATCACCTACAGAATGCGAAGGGGATTTTAAATGTTTTAATACACACATTCTGTTGAATTTAAAGGCCGCCATAGAGTGTCCCATCCCTTATATAGGAGAGCGATGCGTTTACGCTTTAGTTGGTGGTCGTCAGCGAAATCCCCCCAAAGTGCTCAACACTAAGGGGATGGGGAGCATATATATAGGGATCCACAGATAAGTGTTTCGACTTATCAAGTCTCTTCAGTGTGGCTAGACATTTGTAACCGCCAGGCTGTCATCACCTACAGAATGTGAAGGGGATTTTAAATGTTTTAATACACACATCACTTTGCATGTAAAGGCCACCATAGAGTGCTCCATCCTTTATATAGGAGAGCGTGGTGTAATGGTTAAAGTTTGGGAAATGGACACCTCCCCCCCCGAGTTCAAATCCTGGACGTGTTAATTGCATTTCACTTAGCGCTAATATCCTTGGGAAAGGTATGAATCCCACTCTCCCTCCAGGTATGGGTAAATAGTAGGGCAGACTGGGCTCTTTAACCTTGGTTAGGCAACCGGTCTAGGAGAAGGAAAAACAGAAAAGTGATTGACTCTTTTTAACTTTGTGTTGACTTCTCTTACCGTCATTTAATTTGCTGAGTTTTTATAGATCAATGTTTATTATAAACAGCTACACAGGTTTCATGCTAAGGCTCAATCATCAGGTTGTTGAGTTAGATCCCATGGTGTTTATTGAAGATCTTTTCTTAATGTCACATTCTGGACCGCAAATAACGTCGGTTACTTTCGCGGATGCTAGTGTACTTCGGATTTATTAAAAATGTTAATTTTTTATTTTTTTCAAAAATTGCATTTTTTTGTAACAATGCCAACGAAGTTACCTCCCTTTATTCGTTAAAAATAGAAAAAATTTTCTTTTGAAAAAAATTTTTTATTTTTTATTTTTAAATTAATTCCGTTTGATACTTTATGTATATGTTTTCAAAAAAACATTTTTATATATGGTAGAGTCTTTTAAATTTTTTCCAACATAATACAAAGGTGGATGGTGTTGTTCCTTTGTCGAAAAATCATGATTGACCCTTAGCATGAAACCTGGGTAGCTGTTTATAATAAACATTGATCTATAAAAACTCAGCAAATTAAATAAATATTAGCTCTCACAATTTGTTATTGAGCACTGTATTTTCTTTGTTTCATCACAAAAAAAAATTGTTTATTATATATATATATATATATATATATATATATATATATATATATATATATATATAGGAGAGCGTTACTGTTGCGAATGATACTAATAAAACTGGAATTCATAGTGCTCGGCCAATTTAGCTCTAAGACATTGATTCATTTGATTCGAGTTCAAGAATTAGACTTTTGCTAGTTAGGGCCCCTAGGTGCTTTTGGCCCTGGGGTACTGCTCAATTGCCTGACCCCTCAGTCGGCCCTTGCCCTAAACAGCGTATCAAATGACCCAAAAAACTTTTAGTCCTTTTAGTTGGCTACTTACAACAGTTCTACCCTGAGAAACGTTCCGTCCAATATCAAAAGAGAGAGCGGAAAAATGTTCTCTTCGGTTCAAACAGTTGATTTAACCTCTCGGGTCATAAGAACTTGCTAAGAGATGTTTGAAAAAGAGATGCGGCCGTGGGGGGAGTCGGGGGGGTGGCATCAAGGGGACGACGTCAGATTCCATGACCGATACACGAAATCAAAAACAGTCGGTCAAGGGAGATAACCACTGCACCTTTTATCAAGCCAAGGAAAAAGGGGGGTGAGAGACGGAATGAAAAAGATGAAAGGAATCGGCGGAAGGGCGAGAGACAATCACCTATCGATTACGACGTTATCGATCCGTTCCAAAGAGAAAAAGGAATGATAGATGGATGCTGGGCTGGGGATGTTGTACACCAAGGGCGTTGCCGACTTCCGGTTCTTTGCACGCCTGTCAAAAAGACAAGGAAGGAAACTGGTCACAGTTTCTGATAAGACAGATTAGGGGTCGAGATTTTTCGGCCGGGTATTTAGTTGGGGGGAGGGGCGGGCTGATCGGGTTTGGTAGAACTGGATTGTGAAATTGAAAACACATACCAAGATTAGATTGGTGGGTGTTCATTAGTTTTCTTCTTCTTCTTCTTCTTCTTCTTCTTCTTCTTCTTTCTTCTTCTTCTTCTTCTTCTTCTTTATTTTTGCTTTTTTCTTTTTATTTCCTTTTTTCTTCTTCCTTTTTCATGTTTCTTCTTTTTTATTCTTCCTTCTTCTTCTTCTTCTTCTTCTTCTTCTTCTTCTTCTTCTTCTTCTTCTTTATTTTTCCTTTTTCGTTTTTTTATTTCCTTTCTTCTTCCTTTTTCATGTTTCTTCTTTTTTATTCTTCCTTCTTTATTCCCCTTCTTCTTCTTCTTCTTCTTCTTCTTTCTTCTTCTTCTTCTTCTTCTTCTTCTTCTTTATTTTTATATTTTTATATTTTTATTATTTTTTATTTCCTTTCTTCTTCTTCCTTTTTCATGTTTCTTCTTTTTATTCTTCCTTCTGTATTCCCCTTCTTCTTCTTCTTCTTCTTCTTCTTCTTCTTCTTCTCTTCTCTTCTTCTTCTTCTTCTTCTTCTTCTTCTTCTTCTTCTTTTTTTTCATTCCCCTTCTTTCTTCTTCTCCTTTTTTCATTCCCCCTCTTCTTCTTCTTCTTCTTTTTAATTTCCTTCTTCTTATTTTTAATTCTTCTTCTTCCTTCTTCTTCTTCTTCTTCTTCTTTTCTTCTTCTTCTTCTTCTTCTTCAGGGAATCCAAAAATGCTATCTAAAACGTATTAAAGTTAACCAACTTCAAGTTAATGATGATTTCTGATTTTTTGATAGCAAGATCAATATCACAATGTGGCACTGAATCTAAGACAATTTTTTTTCTATTATTATTTCACATATATTTCCCATTATTTGTACCAAAAAGATAGTTTGGTGTTTACTCAGAACCGAAGCTACAGCATCAGTTAAAATTTTTCAAAATCAGAAATCATTAATAACTTAAAATTCGTTAACCCATGTGCTTAGTTGATGGGAACTGGTTTTGCACCCAGCATCTTGTGATTCCTTGGCAAATACTCTACCTACTGAGCTAAAACCATTAGTTTCTTAAAATACAGGATAAATAACAAAAAATAGACCTTGTGGTCAGTTGAGTAAAACTGAAATCAAGTTAGCGAAGTTGTCGGTATCAACTGGACAGCGAAGGAGTCTATCTCATTCACACTAGTGCTAGACCAGGGAGATTTTTTGTGTCTGAGTTAGAGCTCCATACCTACCATCAGTTCCCCAGTATATAGCACATATCCAAACTGTCCTTCTCATGCGCTGAAATACTTTAGTAAATTCAAGTCTCGTTCAACTGTCAAGTAGAGAAGCTGATAAAATAAAAGGGTCTCATAACTTTCTATATAATCACATGTTGATCAAATAATGGCTGCCACTATCTGTAATACACTATTTATAAAACGATACTAAATTTGTTGAAATTGGACAATCCAATGAAAAGTTATTGGGTTTTTTAATTTTGTAGGTTTCGCCTCTCCGCCAAGTATGCAGATAAAAAGATTTGAAACCGAGGCGGGGTATGATTGAAAAATAGAACAACTGATAATAATAATCACCCTTCCATCACCCACGTCTTTCATTGCGAAATTTACCTAATTTAACTATTTAATAGTAGAGCAGAATGGGCTCTTTAACCTTGATTAGGCAAACAGTCTAGAAGTAGGAAAACTCTGAATTCAAAACTGTTAAACACCATTTAAGAAATTCACCTTGTGTCACATCCTGCTTGTGCAGAGGGGCTCGATGAATATGTATAACATGCTTTGAGGTCCAGGCAAGCAAAAAATATTTAATTATAACAATACAATAAGATTTTTAAAACATAGAAGGGCTATGGGGGTCCACCAGAGTAAAATAGAAAGCAAAGGGGTCCATAAGTTGAGAACCACTAGTCTAAATCAACCATCTTATTGACTTCAAGGACAACAAAATCCTGTAATCCTGTAATTAGAGTTGAGCAATTCCATGTCAAATCACCCAGAAAAAAAAGTAAAATTGTCACCCACCCCCTTCTTTCCGGCATAAATTTATGAGATTTATTATTTTATCTGCTGGTATATTCCGCCTATATTATTACATTAGAAATTAGTGTAGTTATTTTCCAGGCCGGATTAACAGTCGTAAAATGCATCTTATGGATACGTACAGGGTGATCGTCAGTGATGCACTACTTTCATTGCCGATTATGGGTTCTTGTGCATAGCAACCCCAACTTGAATCTGTGATCTTCAAGCTGCCACCCTGTAAGCTACGTGCTGCTAGTTTTGACATTTTTGCTACGAAAGAAACTACACAAAAACTTGTAGAGATGTGGACTGTGTTAAAGTTAGACAATCCCCAAAATGTGAGCTTCCAATTCCAAATATTGGCGGAGATATGCCAATTTGACATGGAATTGTCCAACTGTACTTTGCTCTTGACTCCCTATTTTAATTAGGAAAATTTAGCAATGAAAGACGGGGTTGATGGAAGAGTGATTTTCAGTTGTTCATTTGACATAGTGGGTGACATAATGGGTGATATGGCCTGGATGATAGACATGGAATTAACCTGTTATTTCTTTTTTAGAAACACACTATCTACATTATAATAAGATATGTCTCTGTGATGAAAGCAACTGTCTAATGTAGCCAGTATAATTTTCTTCGGTTCTCTTGGGGCATATCAATTTAGAAATTTATAAAAACTTTCTAAAAAATTATTATCTAAATTCTTCGGACTATTATCCACATCTTTATTATTGTATACACAAAGTTTCGATCGATGTGCTTCCGGCCTTCCTCAAGTGTTTCTTGAGGTTCCTAGTTTTTTGATTACGTATTATTAAATAAAAAAAATTCTTCTTGACATTCAGGAAATTACTCCTGTGTGTTTTTTATAGGTCGAAGCACCTCTAAATCCTTCTTTTGATATTAAAGAAAAGTTCAGCCCTCCTCCTCTATTTCTTATGCTCAGTTGTTAAATCAATATTTATTTCATGAATCATTTTCGTTCGGTATGAAGAAACTTCTTTATATTTATTTTTCACTTTTCCCGCTTTTTAGAATCCGCGTCTTAAAGTGTTTTGCTCATATATATATATATATATATATATATATATATAAAGGTCGCAGTTTGCAGAGCTCAATGTGTGCTCTTATATTCAGAGTCACAGAGCAAAAGTTAAAAATATAGCAGAAGACTTAGATTTTTAGCATTATAGCCTATTAGGCTTCCTGAAATAGGCTATAACACTAAAAATCTAAATCTTCTGTAATATATTTTACTTATATAATATATATATATATATAATATATATATATATATATATATATATAAAGAGAGAGAGAGAGAGAGAGAGAGAGAGAGGGGGGGACAAAAATACCCTGATAAATCGTGCTACGGCTAGAAACAGCAGTCGGATAATTTTAAACCATTCGTTTTTAAAAACGTATATCTAGCTTTTATATTGAGCATTTTTAAATCGATTTTTTTAAATCCAGAAGTAAATATATTCGTTTGCTTGCTGGATTCAAGGTAACTGGGATATATATATATATATATATATATATATATATATATATATATGAGAAATAAACAAACAAACAATGTGTTTTGATATGGCTTTTTTTTAACCGACAATTTTTGGGAGAATATGTGCTTAATTGAAGTCGTACCTACTTTTGCAAATTAATTAATTGATAATTAATGAATTAGGCGGACATCCCTATTCAAATGTAAGGCTAAACAAATCGAGAAAAATCAATCTCTGTATGTACATTTCGGCCTATTAGGCCTCATCAGCAGAGCTATAGACAGGAAGACCGCTTTTGTGTGTGATTCGAACCCTGACTGTCAAGCTGACAGGCGGGGACTGTAACCATTACACCAACTGGCCTTTCCCATATTTTTCGTTTGTTTAGAAGTAGGTTATATTCCACTTATGGTATATATATATATATATATATATATATATATATATATATAGAGAGAGAGAGAGAGAGAGAGAGAGATAGATAGATAGATAGATAGATAGATAGATAGATAGATATTTTTAACGCGGTTTTTGTCGCCGTCATATTGTACGAATCCTAACATCTGTTAGCGGGAAAAACTTGGTGGCCAATAACAAAACGAAGTCTGTAGATGAAAATACTTCGAATAAAAGCAAAGAACACTTTCTAGAAGATGGGTAGAGGAGTAGCCGATTGGTGGCGAGGAGGACGACAACAAGCCCTACTCCCCACCGCCCCGTGCCCCCCAGAAAAGCGTGAATGGTAAGATGGCTGGCAGGACTGACCGGCCGTCTGCTTATAACGACGCTTGGATGATTTCAAAGTGGACTCAGGGGTCGAGCAACTAATCGAGTTAGTTGAAAACACAATGGATGGTCAGTGGTGCGATTTAACATGGCCATGACGCTCACAGAAAGAGTGCTCAAGAATTAGTTGGGAGGGGGGACGTTTTCGATGGACTCAACATGAACAGAAATGTTGTAGGCGTGGGGCAAGGTCTGGAACTGTGAGAATGGCGTAACTGGTGGTGCCGGAAGTTAAAATCGGCAGTGACAAGATGGACTGACAAAATATTATTATCATTATTATGAGTTTTTCACACCAACGTTAGCCGATGGTCTTCCAAAAAAAAAAGAAAGACATTATTATTATTATTATTATTACTTGCTCCTTTTGAGTTTTCACATCAGCATTAGCTGATCGTCATTCATTGGAGTCTGGGTGACAGCAAGTCTCCTCAGGTCTCCAGGACTCTTCTGAGTATTCTGGCATATTGCAGCAGTGCAGTGTTCTGAATGGTTTCAAACCTTCCTCTGATTTCCAAACTTTCCAGACCCTTTTTTTTTACCCAAACCCTTTTCTAATCCTTTTGGGACCGTTCCAAGTGCACCAACTACAATTGGTATCACTTTCACTTTCATATTCCATAACTTTTTCAGTTCTCTTGCAAGATCCAGATATTTGTCCATTTTTTCATTTTTCTTCAGTTTCACCCTCTGATCAGCTGTAACTGCAAAATCCACTAGTTGACAAGTTCTTTCTTTTTTGTTTATCAACACTAGATCTGGTCTTCTTACTGGGATAAGGTGATCCATTTTTATTTCAAAGTCTCAGAAAATGTATGCGTTTCGTTCTCAAGAACAGATTCTGGTTTATGCATATACCATTTTGTTGTATGGTCAAAATTTAATTTTTTGCATAATTCCCAGTGGATCACTTATTATTATTATTATTATTATTATTATATTATTATTATTATTTCACTCCATTCACACCTGCAGTAGCCGGTGGTTCACTGGAAGCTGAGTGACAGCAAGTCTACTCAGGTCCCCAGGACTCTTCTGGGTATTCCAGCCGATCTCAACAATGCTGTAGTGTGGATGGTCTCGATTCTTCATCTGATTTCCAATTCATCTAGACTCTTTCCTGACCCCTGGATCCAAGGACTAGTGAGGATCGAAATAACTATCAATGGCTTGCAAAACTTGCAAGCTAACCAACCGAGGTGTCTCTATTACAATAGAATTGTATATATTAATGTGTTGTAGGAAGGAAAGAAAGAGAGAAAAAAGAAACAGAGAGAGAGAAGAGAGAGAGAGAGAGTTAAATTAAGATTATTATCCTTTTTCCAAACTGAACTATTTAGCAATAGGTCTTAAGGGTAATTCCATGTCAAATCATGTATCCAACCAAGTCATCCAACCCCTTCTATTTTTCTGAAATTTTGTCCAGGCGTGGACTATGTCAAAGTGAGACAATCCCCTAAATTTTAGCTTTCAATTCTAAAAATTGACCGAATATGTCGATTTAAACTCGGAAAATTTGGAGTGGGGTGCAATGTCTATATGAACAGCATTTGAATACTTTTTGATTTACCGGATGTTTTAAATTTGTTTCTCAGCTGTCATATATATAATATATATATATATATAGTATAAGGTGTATATAGAAATAACCTAATTAAGTATCACCAAACCGGATCATCAGGGTTAATCACACTACAATTAACCTTCTTTCTAATTTGATATATTTTTATTGCTTTTTCTTTGTTTTTTCTTTGTGCAAAATGTGCACATACAAAATAGTAGAAGCTTTAACATATTTTTGTCTGTAAAATGATTCTAGAGCTTCGCTTAAAAATTGATTTATAAAAGGTTTTATGCCTGAGGAATTCAATAAAAAGCAAGTGCAACATTTTAAATGGTGGTGTAGTTTCGCTTCTGAGCAAAAAAGAAATAATTATATTTTTGGTACAAATAATGTTCAATATATGTGTTATATATATATGTGTATATATTTGGATGTATGTGTGTGAAGGTCTGTATGTATGTATGTGTGTAATTTTCGAACTGACCTTTGACCTACCCGTTTGTAACATAATAGGGAGAGAAAGAGACTGGAAAAAGCCAGGAATGCAAGAGTTACGTGTAGTTTAACATGGAAAGTTATGTAAAATAATATTAAGATTTTCCAGCTGAACTGGTCAAACCGAACTAACGGACCTAAACTCCACCAAATTCGGGAAAAAAATCAGGGAATTAACCAATTTTAATGAAATTTTCAGTGTTGATATAAATTTATATGAATAAAAGATATAATGCACCAGTTAACTCAACCATTTTGTGTCTAAACTTGGACTTTTTCTACCAGACTACATAAAAAAAAGATCCAGCAGAAAACTCTAACCGCATCAGCGTGGATATGGCAGTCCTATATTGTGACATCAAACCGAAAAAGTCTGGTGATATCGTGAGATACTGCTGGGGCGCTCTGGGTTAGTGGTAATGATGCTTCGGCCCCGAAACCATGCCTGAACCCAGAGTCATCATCTGATAAAGACTTGTTGGTTGCAATGCTACTGTGTAAATAACAGTCATTGTAGGAAGATTATTAAAAACTTTTAAATTTTTTCAGGTCAGTTAACTTATGACATACCTTTGAGAATCTGTGTTGCACCTCAAAGATACGTGATTTTCGGCGGAATGACAAACGATGGTTGAATTTAGGTTCGTTAAGTTTGATTTAACCAATTGATCTTGCTATGAAAAAATCTGAAATCATTAATAACTTAAAAATGGTTAGTTTGTGCCTATTTTGATTTTAAGAATCAAGCGTTGAAATAATTTTATTATTATACTGTGGTATATCCACAGGTCCTGCTAGTTTTAATAGAATCTTACACGTTGATGTCTTGTAAACTACTATTGAAGGTAATTGTAATGTCGGCCCTGACCATTTTTGTCGTCCCCTGGTCACTCGAGAAAGTGACTGACCAATTAACCTTTGGTTGTGGAGAAACTGACCACTCGAGCCTCCCTTTAGCCAATTTTCTTTCTCTCTTTTGGCTTTGTTTTGTGTTGTCTTTCATATGTGTTTTCTCCGCTCCCTCTTCCTTGCCTTCCAGCGAGAGTGATCTTGAAGAATCGTTCGTCTGGCGGATTGGGCGTGAAATCCAGCAGCTGAACGCTTTCGGGAATTGTTGCCGCGGTTGCTGCTGTTGAAGAGAAACGGTTTTGGGGCTTTTTCAAAATTTTCTCCTTTGTTGCAGAGGATATAAAAGAGGAAAGAAACGATAGCCATTCACACACACACACACACACACACACACACGAACACACACACCCTCTTTCTCTCTCTGTCTGTCTGTCTCTCTCTCTGAATTGTTATATATATGCGTATTTCTCTCTTTCTCTCTCTATTTCCCACCCCTCTCTATTACACTGCTTATATACCTGCCTTTCTCTCTCTCCCCCCCTCTCTCTTAGATTTGTTATATCCGTGTTTCTCTCTCTCTCTCTCTCTCTTCTCCATCTCTGCCCAACTATCTCTCTCTCTCTCTCTCTCTCTCTCTCTCTCTCTCTCTCTCTCCTCTCTCTCTCTCTCTCTCTCTCTATTCATCTATCTCTCTTGCTTGCTTTTGGCCTTTTTCAACACTCATTTTGTCACAGAGGATATACAAGAGGAAAATCACGATAACTATAGACACACACACGCATACACATATATACACACTCTCTCCCTCTCTCTCTCTCTCTCTCTCTCTGTCTCTCTCTCTCTCTCTTATTATTTCTTGTTATTTATTTTCTCTCTCTCTTTCTCGCCCAATTACACTTCTTATATGCCTTCCTTTGTTTCTCTCTCCCCCCTCTCTCTTAGATTTGTTTATATCTGTGCTTCTCTCTCTCAATCTCTCTCTATTTATCTCTCTCTCCCTTGTAAATATATTCCCCCCCTCTCTCTCTCTCTCTCTCTCTCTCTCTCTCTCTCTCTCTCTCCTCTCTTTATATATATGCGTATTTCTCTCTTTCTTACCCTCTCTCTATTACACTGCTTATATGCCTGTCTTCTCTCTCCCCCCTCTCTCTTAGATTTGTATCTCTCTCTCCTCTCTCTCTCTCTCTCTCTCTCTCTCTCTCTCTCTCTCTCTCTCTCTTGCAAACCCATACCCCCCGTTTTCCCCTGAATAGGCCTGCAGGTACCCGACTGACATGAAATAAGTAAAAGGACATTCAGCCGCTCCGGACAATATCAGCCGGGGATTTTTCAGAGACCCCCCCCCCCCCACACACACACATACACACATACACCCTAGACAGTTCATATCTCATACGTAACAGCTGTTTGAGTGGCATTTTATACCACGGCAGTAATGCAGATTTTACAAGTACAGAAAAAGCAGATCTCTAAAATGTTCTCTCGGGAATCATTTCAAAATAGAAAGATATATAATAATAATAATAATAATAATAATAATAATAATAATAATAATAATAATTATTATTATTATTATTATTATTATTATTATTATATATTTTGACCATACAATAATAATAATTATTATTATTTTGACCATACAATAATAATAATAATAATAATAATAATAATAATAATAATAATAATAATAATAATAATAATTTTGACCATACAACAATAATAATAATAATAATAATAATAATAATAATAATAATAATAATAATAATAATGATGATGATGATGATAATTTTGACATTACAACAAAATGGTATATGCATAAACCAGAATCTGTTCTGAGAACGAAACGCATAAAATTCTCTGGGACTTTGAAATAAAAACGGATCACCTTCTCCCAGCAAGAAGACCAGACCTAGTGTTGATAAACAAAAAAGAAAGAACTTGTCAACTGCTGGATTTTGCAGTGCCAGCAGATCACAGGGTGAAGCTAAAGGAAAATGAAAAAAATCGACAAATATCTGGACCTTGCCAGAGAATTGAACAAGTTATGGAATATGAAAGTCAAAGTGATACCAATTGTAGTTGGCGCACTTGGAACGGTCCCAAAAGGATTGGAAAAGGGTTTGGAAAGTCTGGAAATCAGAGGAAGGATTGAAAGCATTCAGAACACTGCACTGCTGCAATCTGCCAGAATACTCAGAAGAGTCCTGGAGACCTGAGGAGACTTGCTGTCACTCAGACTCCAGTGAAAGACCATCAGCTGATGTGAAAACTTAAAAGGAGTAAATAATAATAATAATAATAATAATAATAATAATAATGAGACTGTAAACCATGTACTAAGTGAATGTAGCACAACGGAAGTACAAAGCTAGGCACGACTGGGTTGGGAAGGTGATCCACTGGGAATTATGCAAAAAATTAAACTTTGACCATACAACAAAATGGTATATGCATAAAGCAGAATCTGTTCCTGAGAATGAAACACATAAAATTCTCTGGGACTTCGAGATAAAGACCGATCACCCTATGCCACCCAGCAGACCAGACCTAGTATTGATTAACAAAAAAAAAAAGAAAAAAGAACGTGTCAACTGGTGGACTTTGCGGTCCCATCAGATCACAGAGTGAAGCTGAAGGAAAATGAAAAGATGGATAGGTACCTGGACCTTGCCAGAGAATTGAAAAATATGTGGAATATGAGAGTGAAAGTGATACCAATTGTAGTTGGTGCACTTGGAACGGTCCCAATAAACTTGAGAAAAAGACTGTAGAATTGAGACCATCCAGACTACTGACTGCTGCAATCGGTTAGAATACTCAGAAGAGTCCTGGAGACATGAGGAGACTTGTTGTCACTCAGCCTCCAGTGAAATAGCATCAGCTAACGCTGATGTGAAAAACTCAAATGGAATAATAATAATAATAATAATAATAAATAATAATATCTTTTTCAGCAAGTATATTTGGTCTCAGACCTGTCAGCTGTTATAAACATCCATCTTAATTCAAAACTTGTTGACAACAATCAAAAAATAAATAACATATAATAAATATTCCTATTGGTTTAATAACTTTAGTTCATCGTTATATATACTAACAAGATATATATATATACCAACAAATGCCCTGAAGATGATCTAATTAATAGATCGAAACACTGCAGCGTCGGCCAATAAACTCACCACTAAACCCATTTAAACCTGTGTTTTTTCGTTCTTTCTTAAAATACTACTTACCGTCGGATTCACTTCGTTTTCTTCCCATACTAACAAAAATATGCGCCCTCTGGACATAAATATTTGAGTTTTAATGTAATGAAATATCAAATTAAAAAGACGAACAAAATTAATTAAGAACGCATATAAAAAGATTACACTTATTTCGATTATATATTAATTGGTTTCTATATAAAATTATTCATAGAATTGATTTTAATACGTAGGAAAATAAGATAATAATATTTGAGATCAATAACACCAAGTGATTATCTATTAAACTCGGTTTTGTTAAAACCAAAATGCAAATCAACCTTATATTATAGAAACAATTATTTCTTAGTGATATATATGACACATTTCAGGATATTAAACGCACTTATAACATTGACTGTTTAAAGGCAAATCTAACTCGGATTTTCATCGTTAATAGATAAGATTAATTCTATGTATTGATGATTATGACTATAAATTAGATACTCCTGGGGGTATTGTGACATAAGCAGTGATGTAGTTTCGATTACAGACTAATACCGAATTTCCATTATAATATGTGTGTGTTTTCTTCTTTTTTTTTATATCTTAATAGAAATACATAGAAATACAAGTAAATAAAGCAAACAAAATATTAGGATTAATACGAAGGTCATATGAATACATGGATAAAGAAATGCTGAAAATGTTATTCATTTCATTGGTAAGACCTCATTTGGAATTTGTTAATGTGGTTTGGAGTCCAAGACTAATCAAGGACATAAAACTCATTGAGGGAGTTCAAAGGAGAGTTACTAAAGTAAGGAATGATTAAAAAAAAAACCTTTCGTATGAAGAAAGACTTAGGAACATTCACTTACCAAGTTTGGTTCATCGACGTACAAGAGGGGATATAATTGAAGTCATAAATTAAAACTCTTTAAAAAAATTTGTAAAGCAAATACAAGACAAAATTATTTTAGTAACAGAATGGTGAATACATGGAATAAACTACCATCATCAATAGTGAATGTCCCCTGACCAGGATTGAACGGTGATTTTGATTAAATTTGATATAACATTTCACATTAGACTTTTTTAATCACATCGGCCGAGACGTTGTACAGATGACAATGAAGATGAGGACAATAGTCCGAATAATACAAATAATACTAAAAGCTAGAATGTTTTGGAATCGGCGAAGTGTTTTATAATTTATTTGAAGCATGGTTGTATTGTTTGGGGTGGGTTCGTTTTGAAGGCTATTGCATGCAAGTGTAAAGAAAAATAAAGCAGAAGGGGCGATCACTAACAACAGCTTCATCTCTCTCC
>CM042175.1:56764736-56767236 GCA_023376005.1 Doryteuthis pealeii | reverse complement strand
GTGTGTGTGTGTGTGCATGTATATATATATATGATTTGATCAAAAGTGATAAGACAAACAGGAATATTTCTTTTATGTTATTTATTTTTTGATTGTTCTCAACTAGTTTCAACCTTTGTTGAGATGATAAGCAGCTAATACACTGCTTTGAAACCAATGGTAATGAATGGCTTTTAATTGTATAATTTTGTATAACAAATAAATATACCTCTTACACCTGTAATCAAGCTCTTTATTTTCCTTTCTCCAATACGAATAATACAAATAATACTGAAAAAACAACAACAAAACAAAAAACAAGAATTCGAAGCTACCGAATTGTGTTTTACGTTACCAAAATATTGTAAAACTTTTGAATCAGTTTAATACTAACCACTAACCTTAGCAGCATAGAATGTTGACCAAAAATAAATAAATAAAAAAAATAAATAAAAATACCCCCCCCCCCTAAAAAAAAATGTGTCAATATTTTGATTACGGTTATTTTGGTATTTCTAAGGTATACAAAATTCTCTGATCTAAAAATTCTGAAAAAAAAACCAAAAAACATTAAAAAAAAAAACAAAGAAAGATGACAAAAAAATACAAGAAAAAACAATTGAAATCAATTAAAACCCCTCAAAAGACAAAATCACCCTCCCCCACCCCCCAAAAAAAATAATGATAGAAAAATATCTCTTACCTTATTTTTTTTTCTTTTTTTTTTTGTCGAAAGAAATTTTTTTTTTCTGAATTTGTACCAAGATATGTTACCAGAATATTGTAAAACTTTGAACCAGCTTAATACTAACCACAAACCTTAGCAGCATAGACTGTTGACAAAAAAAAAATAAATTTATAAAAAAATACCCTCCTCCCCCCCAAAAAAAAATGTGTCAATAATTTGATTACGGTTATTTTGGTATTTCTAAGGTATACAAAATTCTCTGATCTAAAATTCTGAAGAAAAAAAACATTAAAAAAACAAAAAAAGAGAACAAAAACAAATACAAGAAAAACAATTAAAACCCGTCAAAAGACAAAATCGCCCCCCCCCCAAAAAAAAAAGAAAAAATTATAGAAAATGTCTCTTACCTCATTTTTATTCTTTTTTTTTTTCTCGAAAGAAATTTTTTTTGTCTGAATTTGTACCAAGATATGTTACCAGAATATTGTAAAACTTTTTTGAGTCACCCTAGAAATAATTTTTTTTTATTAATAGGATTCTTTGAACTTTGTGCGTGGGAAAAAAATTGGGGGAGTGAAAAAAAAAAAGAAGAAAAGAAACACTAAGAACAGATCGTTCTTAGTGTTTCAGACCAGCCTGAAGATCGATCAATATCAATCGATCCCGAAAGGATTAAATAAAAGGATCGGTTCGAAGTACCGTGAAGAGTATTTATGACGAAGGCTCCAGACTTTTGTTTTCGGGTAATTAATGTCGAATGAAGAAGTTATTTTGATAAACAAAGGATTCAGGTTGCTCACAGTACCTGCCATTGCTTAAGTGATCACCCAGTTAAGTATTGAACAGGTTCATCGCTGCTTAAGTTAGCATAGCATGGACAAGGATTCAACGACGCTTGGTGACTGAGAGTTTCTCACCTATGTGTTTATAAAGAGTTTTGTGTATCGTGATGACACGCCGATATGCAAAAGTATGACCAACCACTTTTTATTATTCAAATCCTTTCCAAAAATCTATGTTTGAATATTGCAAATCTGCAATTGAAGGTATCAAATTCATTCTGGTTGAAAAGGAGGAAGTTGAGGAAGCAAGGAGGTGCCTCAACATGAGATTCAAAAATGCATCCACAGTCCCAGGAACAGGAAGTTTTCATCAATTTATTCCACTCATCAGAAATAAAATAGCCAAGAAACGATGTATTGAAGATGAAAACTATGACCTAATATATGACATCTCTATTGGGACTGAAGAAAAACAGTGAAATTTGTCATTTCAGGATATGTTTGTTGCAGGTGTGACAATAAAATTTGGATTGATACAGAGAATAAGGACTTGCTGATTAAGTTTATGCATCCAGCTCTTCCATCTCGTTCATTTTACTGGGAAGAGGATTTTAAGGATATGTTTAGAGTCATTAACAAATATTCTGCACTGTTGTCCCTATAACACCAAATGGTAGAGTTTATAATCTGTCCAAGATGGTCTGTATACACAACAAAATTTATTGCACAGTGTAGTTTAAAATATAATGTTTTAAAGACTCCTTGTATATTCATTTTTATTATCACTTTCTTCTGAATGAAATTAAATAACTGTAATAGAGTATCTATAAATATATATTTTAGGTTTTAAACTTGGTCTGCATTGAGAATAATAAAACTTACTTAACGATAATATTGTTCCACAATCTTATATATATATATGTGTGGTGTGTGTATATTGTGTGGGTGTGTGTGCGCATGTGTCAGTCTGTGTGAGCGTCTGTGTGTGTGTGTGTGTGCGTGGTGTGTGTGTGTGTGTGTGTGTGTAACAATATGTAGGGAAAGTGAATAA
>CM042175.1:56754736-56762236 GCA_023376005.1 Doryteuthis pealeii | reverse complement strand
CAGACCTATTGTTGATAAACAAAAAAGAAAGAACTTGTCAACTGGTGGATTTTGCAGTGGATTTTGAATGTCATACGGTGAACCTAAAGGAAAATGAAAAAGTGGACAAATATCTGGACATTGCCAGAGAAGTGAAAAAGTTATGGAATATGAAAGTCAAAGTGATACCAATTGTAGTTGGTGCACTTGGAACAGTCCCAAAAGGATTGGAAAGTTTGGAAATCAGAGGAAGGATTGAAATCATTCAGAACACTGCACTGCTGCAATCTGCCAGAATACTCAGAAGAGTCCTGGAGATCTGAGGAGACTTGCTGTCACTCAGACTCCAGTGAAAGACCATCAGTTAATGCTGATGTGAAAACTCAAAAGGAGTAAATAATAATAATAATAATAATAATAATAATAATAATAATAATAATAATAAATAATTCTCTGTGACTGCCCCTCTGGTCTGCCTGCAGTTTTTTTTAAATGCAACACCCCACCCACCTGTTATTTATTCATTTCTCATCCAGTCTGCCTGTCCCCTTTTCCCTCTCCCCTGGGAATTTTCACAGTTTCAATTTTAATTAAAAATCGCCCAATAATCTTCTAGCAGTAGAATCGATAGATTTTTTCGCTTGAAAGACAAAATCAATAATTGAAAGGAAATGTGACAACAGTGGGTCAGTTTGTCTGTCGATTAAATTTGATTATCGATTAATTCCTTTTCATTCTTTAGTGGGTGGGGAAGGGGGTTGGGTTTTTTTTTTTTAGAGTCTATATTAAGAATTGCAAATAATTTGTCTCTTGGTTATATATATATTTATAATTACTAGCAAATATAGGCACCCTCCGGGTGCAAGTATTTAAGTTTTGATATAATAAAATATCATATGAAATTAGAAAGGCTAATGAAACTGACTAAGAATGCAGATAAAAAGATCTGCAACAGAGGGGGTATAATCGAAAAATAGAACAACTTTGAAACTAACTATTCCATCATTTTCCATTACTCACCTCTTTCATTGGTAAATTTTCCTAATTTAACTATTTAGTTAAAATAGGAAGTAAAGGATAATATTACAGTTATTTCTTCTTGTAAATAAATTTATTTTAAGATTTATCCACGAGATTTTTGTTTACATTTCTTAAGATAAAACCAAACAATTAGAAATCAATAATACCAAGCACATATTTATTAAAATAAAATTTTAAATATCAATATGCAAATTAGCCCTCCTTCACACTGTAAACCGCTATTTTGTTGTATATATAAATACAATTGCATGTTATTAGTACATAGATATGGTCAACAGTATTAATAATGTAAAACAATTTTTATTAATAATTGAAGGTTTAAATGAATGAAACCATGGATAATTTGAGGTAAATAATTAAGGGAATTGTGACTTGAGTAGTAATATAGTTTCGGTTACAGACAGAAAAACACACAATCTCCATTATAATAAGATCTCATTAGAATGGAGATTGTGTGTTTGTCTGTCTGTCTGTCTGTAACTGAAACTATATCACTGCTCAAGTCACAATTCCCTTTTGTTATTTACATCACTTTCTCCGAGATTTATCTTCATTTAAACCTCAATTAAAAATAAAATTGATTTACGTTGTATTTACCTCGTACCCCACTTGTACGGGTTAGGCGCAAGGCCCTATTAACGTGGGACCACCCACAAACCGAAGCTCATGGGTGGCAGGAGAAGAATTGCGTCGATCCCGTCGGAATTCCCCCTCAAGGGGGCGCCTCAGGCGCTGGGCAATAAACCCAGCCCTGCCCCTTTAAATCGAGGGGGCAGGTGTTGCCTGGGAGGATGGCCCCCTGGGATCGACGCCGTTAATTATATGAAACCCTCTTTCGAGGGGCGGGTTTACATTATAATACAGTTTAGCATATCAACATACAAATACCATGCAATTGTACTTATATATTCAACAAAATAGAACGGGAAGGCTAATTTGCATATTGATATTAAAAGTTTGAGTTTGATAAATATGTACTTGGTATTTTTGATTTCTAACTGTTTGGTTTTATCTTAATGAATATGATAAAAAATCTCGGGGATAAATCTTAAAAGAAATCCATTAAGAAGAAAAAATAACTAATCGTATTCTTTACTTCCTATTTTAACTCAATAATTAAATTTTGAAAATTTAGCAATGAAATACAGGAGTGGTGGAAAAGTAAGTTCCAGTTTTTCTATTTTTAGATTATACGCCCCACACACACTGTTTAACATCTTTTTTTATCTGCATTCTTATTTAGTTTCATTAGCCTTTCTAATTTAATACAATATTTTATTACATATTTTATTACATTCAAACTCAAATACTTGCACCCGGATATATATAGTATATATAACAACATATCTATTTTACATATCTATAACAAGAATATCTATTTTTAAATATTTTAACAGTTGTCGGAATTTCTATTTTTATTTTTAATTTTAACAATTTTTCGGATTTTTTCTAAAACCAACGATTTCTGTGATTTGTCCTTCGTCATCAACTATTTGAATGGGAACGTTAACATCGCCTTTTTCATATGATTTATGATTGTTAACCAAGTTAAGCCCTGTTGATAGTTTGATTCAAACCGAAACGATATAGCATCGGCTTTCTGTAAGTCAATCTTTGACTTATCCTTTATGTATTAGCATAGCGACGATGTGAAATCAATATATATATATATATATATATATATATATATATATATTATAGGGGGTAATTCCATGTCAAAACATCCAGGCCATGTCACCCCCCCGCTTCAATTTTTCTGAAATTTTGCACATACATATATATATATATATATATATATATATATATATATGGTCACACGACGACCACATTATCACGCAGATTAACACTACACGAGTTCCATTAATCAACACCTTAAAACACATTCATGCCCCCCCTCTACCTACCGCAAAATTTTAACTGAAAATACACTCACACTACATAAAGAAAAAAACAAACAAAAACTTCAAATAATCGAAGCTCTATATATCAAACAAAAAAAAAACACCTTAATAAACTTTGAAACAAGTCAACATATCCTCAAATGCCTATAATTTCCCGCCTATCCTCCTTCCACTATTCCCCTCCCCTTCTCACAAACTCGTGACACCCCCTTCCCACAAAATCTCTACTGCATCGTTAATTTGAACTACTTCCAATTCCTACTACCTCCCACTACCAATTCCTAATACCTCCCACTACCAATTCCTACTACCTCCCACTACCAATTGTTACTGCCTCCCACTACCAATTCCTACGCTACTGCTCGTTTTCTTTAAATACGAGACACCACAAAACATACCATCAGTTTCCAACCTGAAGATGGCAGATCGACATGCCGAAAGCGCTCGTAGAGACACCTTTGGTGGATTGCTACACCAGTTCCACCCTGACACCAAAAAGATGGTCAGACACCTTGAAAGGATTGAACAGAAACTCGTACGACAGGAATTGTCACTCGAATTCAACCAAACATGTTTACAAGAGAAAATGCTACCAAAATACACTTATTTTAATATATATACATATATATATATATATATATATATTATGGACTCTCTCGTCGATTTTCAACGCATGAGGGTTCACACACACAATGAACAACCCACACAGTGATTTGTTTATAGTGGTGAAGGCTTGTGTTGGACCATCCACACTTTTTGGCACAGTCGATAGGAAAGAATTGGTGCATCAAAGTTTGCCACAAACCCAATCAACGACCGACCTCAGGAATTTTGAATTCAGAGTTATCCCTCTCCTAGACTGGTTACCTACCCAAGGTTAAAGAGACCATTCTGCCCTACTATTTAACCCATAGCTAGAGGGAGAATATATGGATTCATACCTTTCCCAAGGGTATTAGTGCTATGTGAAATGCCAACACACACACACACACACACACACACACATATATATATATATATATATATATTGGCATCAGCAGAGATATAGATACGAAGATCGCCTCGTGTGTGAAAATAGCCATATTTGTTTACGTTCACGTAAGTTCGTGCGAAGTCTCTTAAGAGGAATATGAGTACTACTACTACCTAAACAAAGTGATGAAAAACTGCGAGGTCCGTTTGGTGTAGGGGTAAGAGGCTTGCTTGTTGATCCGACGGACAGGTTTCAAATCACACACGAGGCGATCTTCGTATCTATAGCTCTGCTGATGAGGCCTAATAGGCTGAAATGTACATACAGAGATTGATTTTTCTCGATTTGTTTAGCCTCACATTTAAGTAGTTAAATCCCGCCTAATTAATCATGAATGAATTAACTTTCAAAAAAAAAATTAGGTTTGACTTTAATTAAGCACATATTCTCCCATATATTGTCGGCTGAAAATAGCCATATTTGTTTACGTTCTCATATATATATATATATATATATATAGGTAATATATAAAGGTAAAATTTGATTGGTATCTTGGGAATAATTCAATTTTCTATTTGGGATGATTATTATCTCCTGTTCATGCGCACTTATATATTTATACAAGGATTTTTACAGATCCCATAGATAGCTCAATGCATGATAATCATAATGAATATATATATATATAATATATATATATATATATATTTCGTTCAGGATGTACATTAGGGTAAGTCGATTTTTCACTTTTTAAAAATATCAAATTGTCCATCTATGCAAGATTTTGCGAAAACAAGGGTTTTAGAGCATTTTAGTAAACGATCTTAGATGCTATTTTCTTTAAACAATGTGCAAATAAAATATCTAATTTTTGGTATAAGTATTCAGTATACCAACACACAACTTTCGCACAGATGCACAATTTGATATTTTTAAAAAGTGAAATATCGACCTACCCTAATATACATGAATTTCAAGGAAATTATGTTTTAATGGTATTGCTAAATTTGTAGGCGGTTCGGGGTTAATTTAATGAAAGGGTTTAAATTCTAAATGCCCCCTTTTTATTTTGATGTGCCGCCTTCTATCTGAATTTAGCGTTTCAGTGGTTTATTTTATTAAAGGCCAAAGCGTCTCACTTTGCCGTTGAGCGTCCCGCCAACACCCCCACTATCAAATGAAAGTGATTTAACTAATTCTCGCACCGTCATCAGCCACACACACAACACACACTCACAACACAACACACACCACACACACACACACACAGAGAGAGACACACATACACACACACCGGCATTTATAATTCTCCGGGCGAAATTAAAAGCAATGTCGGCGGCGATAAACACGAAAGTGGAAACGTTGAAAGTGATAGTGAAAGTAGAATTTGAAAGTGAAAGTAGAATTTGAAAGTGAAAGTAGAAAAGGCGCCAAAATCGAGTGTAAACAATGTTAATGAAGTAGACCAAACCGTTAATTAATTGGCTTGCTTGAAAATCCTACTGATTGGTTTTGCACGTCGGGGCGAGAGTGATGGGCGCTTGTGGCAGATTCGTGATTGTCTGGGCAGGACTGGGAAGGAAGGGCTGTGCTAAGTTGGGGGTGGCAGCGGTTGAAATATTTGTGGTTTGTCATAGAGGGCAGGTCAGAATATCAGATACGACTGATGAAATTTAAAACAAATGTCAGTACTTAGGCATTATGAATTATTGATGAATGCTTATTAAATTAGAGTGTATTATGTATATAATATATATATAATATATATATATATATATATATATATATATATATATATATATAATCATTTGTTCATATGTGTATGTACACATATTGTAATTACTTTTGTTTGCTGAGTTTTATTGCACGCACACGCTCACAGTCACACACGCACATACACACACACAAACACACAAACATACTCACGCACGCATACGCATACACACGCACACACGCACACACTCACAGACACATACACAGACACGCACATATACTCACACACACACTCATTCACACACACACTCACACGCACACACACACTCACATACACAAACACACACCCCACACACACAAACAAACACATTTATGTATACAATCATCCATATACAATCCTGTTTCGACGTATTAAGTCTCTTCAGTGCGGCTAGACTTACTATGAAAGTCTGTTGTATTCCTTGTCATCCACATCTGTAAGAGATGGCACGTGTCAAAATTTGAGCCCAATCGGCTTATTAGTTTACAAATTTCAGTTATTTAAGTGAAGCTACCGTTGCAAATTTTCAAAAACAATCTGAAAATCTGAATTCCCTGTGTTCATTAAGCATTTCTTTCTTATGGAAAAACATACTGTCCAAGCAAAGCAATGGCTGGATAAATGCTCTCAGGACTCTGCTCCATCGGAAACAACAATTAAGAGGTGGTATGCTGACTTTAAACGCGGTCGTACAGACAAAAATGATACTGAACGCTCAGGTCACCCAAATTCGTTAAAAACCCGGCAAAATACTATACAAGTCCCATTTTGGCCGATCGTAAATTGAAGTTGCGTGAGATAGCAGAGGAATTGAAGATACCAGAAGGCAGTGTATTCATCATTTTGCATGGATATTTGTCAATGAGAAAGCTGTCTTCAAAGTGGGTGCCGTGTTTGCTCTCACATTCGATCAAAAACAACGATTCAGAGCGTTGTTTGCAACTGTTTCAACGCAACAAAAAGGAGTTTTTGCGTAAATATATGAGAGTGCATGAAACATGGATCCACCACATTACTCCGGAGTCAAATCAGCATTCAGCTGTGGGCAGCAGCAGGTAAAAGCATCCAAACCGACCAAAGACGCAAACATCAGCAGGCAACCATCAATAGCGAATATTATATAGCATTATTGGTGAGTTTGAAGGATGAAACCGACACCCCCTAAAAAAAAGGTCACAAATAAAGAAGAAAAAAGTGCACTTTCACCAAGACAATGCACCGTGTCACAAGTCGATCGCAACGATGGCTAAACTGCATGAATTGCACTTCGAATGGCGTCTGCGCCCACCCTATTCTCCAGATCCGACCCATAGCGACTACTGGCTGTTTGCAGACCTAAAAATAATGCTCGAGGGAAAGAGATTTTGCTCCAATGAAATATGATACCGGAAACTGAGGCTAAAGACAAATCGTTCTACAAAAAAGGCATGGAATTGTTAGAGAAGCGTTGAAATCAGTGTATCAATCTAGAAGGAGATTATGATGATGAATAAAGTCGAATTTTGCCTAAAAGTTGTTATATTACTTAGACTCGGGACCTATTGAGTGGTGGGTTAGGTCTTGATCTCAGAAAGGTCAATTTGCAATTGATTTCAGGACAAATACCAACTACCGTGTTCACATTTTGAGATTTACTGCGCGTTAATGCAGTTAAAGGTACGAACCCATCGTAGAACATATAAATCTAACATAGGCTAGTCTGGACATAGAGTCAGTCAACTTTGATAACAGTTATTTTCTCATCTATAACTGACAGTTACAAAACTCTGTTGATTTTATGTCAATGGAACTCTACCTTACACACACACACAAACACATTCTTATATATATATTTTTTAAGTTATATATATATA
>CM042175.1:56734736-56744736 GCA_023376005.1 Doryteuthis pealeii | reverse complement strand
GACTCGGGAACCTTCTGGGACTCGGGAACCTTCTCGGACTCGGGAACCTTCTCGGACTCGGGAACTTTCTTTTTGAACTCGGGAACTTTCTTGTGGTAATCGGGAGCCATCACGGAACTTTGAACCTAACCCTTTATTTAGTCCACGGGGGTATCCTGTTTTCATTCCGCTAACCATAGCTGGGGTATGAGTTGTGTTAAATATTTTTCTAACTGCCTCTACTCAGGATTGAACTCGGGATCCAGAGATAACTGTCACTTAGAACTGTATTAACCTAACTACCTTATCCATTAGGCCATGTGTCCAATTGGATTAGGGTTAGGTTCAAAGATCTGTGATGGCTCCCGATTACGACAAGAAAGTTCCCAAGTCCGAGAAGGTTCCCGAGTCCGAGAAGAAATATCTGAAGAAGGCCGGAGGGCATATCGACCGACACGTTGTACAAATAACAATGAAGATGAGGACAATAGTCCGAATAACACAGATAATACTAATCTTCAAGCCTCATCTCAAACATTCAGAGAAATATTTATAAAGTGTCTTCAATTTAATTTTAAAATGATTTCAATTGAATTGTACTTTATAAACCCCACAGGTCGAAACAGATATCAGTTAGCATAATATTTAATAGTTGTTTTTCTATTTATATACACCATTTTATTTATTTATTCAATTGTGACATACTTTTCATATATTATGTATATATGAATCTACGTAGATCTAGCTATCTAGCTATCTATCTAAATATGAAATGAAATCAGTCGGTAGAGCATTAGGCTAGAAAACCACAAGGTTCCTAGTTCTATACTGGCCCTCGCCAACTCAGTTTATGAGTAACACACAGGGATCTGTGCGTTAAAGTAAGGCGCTGATGGGTGTTTGTGGCACTTAGCTATCATATCCGCGCACACCACCCACACGGCAAGAGCGGCAAAACAAATCAATCATCCTTTGTCTAGCGCTAGAGTTGACGGATAAATGACTCCTCGGAAGAGTCTGGTCTGGCGAACTACCGACTTTAGGGCCTGGACTAACCGCAAACTTTACGCATTTTAACTTTTATATCCTATAACAGGTAGTATATGATTATGCTGTCCGCGAGTAGTAATATACTATAATAATATAATATATATAATATATATATAGTCTAAGTATATATATAATATNGAGAGCTCGATGATTATTTAAACCAAACAGTAGCAGTAGGAAATTAGTAGTTGGAGAGGCTCGCATTGAATTATTTTAAATGACCAAACAGTAACAGTAGAATTAGTAGTTGGAGAGGCTCGCGATGATTATTTTCACAAACATAGTAACAGTAGGAATTAGTAGTTGGAGAGGCTCGCATTGATTATTTTAAACAAACAGTAACAGTAGAATTAGTAGTTGTGAGAGGCTCGCATGATTTTTTAAACAAACAGTAACAGTAGGAATTATAGGTTGAGAGGCTCGCAGATTATTTTAAAACAACAGGTACAGTAGGAATTAGTAGTTGGAGAGGCTCCGCATGATTATTTTTAAAACAACAAGTAACGAGTAGGAATTAGTAGTTGGAGAGGCTCGCATTGATTATTTTAAACAAACCAGTAACAGTAGGAATTAGTAGTTGGAGAGGCTCGCATGATTATTTTAAACAAACAGTAGCGTAGGAATTAGTAGTTGGAAGGCTCCGCAATTATTTTAAACAAACAGTAGCAGTAGTCATTAGTAGTTGGAGGAGGCTCGCATGATTATTTTAAACAAACAGTAACAGTAGGAATTAGTAGTTGGAGAGGCTCGCATGATTATTTTAAACAAAAACAGTAACAGTAAGGAATTAGTAGTTGGAGAGCCTCGCATGATTATTTTAAACAAAACAGTAACAGTAGGAATTAGTAGTTGGAGAGGCTCGCCATGATTATTTTAAACAAACAGTAAACAGTAGGAATTTAGGTAGTTGGGAGAGGCTCGCATGATTATTTTAAACAAACAGTAACAGTATTGACATAGTGGAGTTGGAGAGGCTCGCATGATATATTTTAAACAAACCAGTAACAGTAGGAATTAGTAGTTGGAGAGGCTCGCATGATTATTTTTAAACAAACAGTGAACAGTTAGGAATTAGTAGTTGGAGAGGCTCGCATGATTATTTTAAACAAACAGTAACAGTAGGAATTAGTAGTTGGAGAGGCTCGCATGATATTTTAAACAAACAGTTAACAGTAGGAATTAGTAGTTGGAGAGGCTCGCATGATTATTTTAAACAAACAGTACACTAGTAGAATTAGTAGTTGGAGAGGCTCGCCATGATTATTTTAAACAAACAGTAACAGTAGGAATTAGTAGTTGGAGAGAGGCTCGCATGATTATTTTAAACAAACAGTAACCAGTAGGAATTAGTAGTTGGAGAGGCTCGCATGATTATTTTAAACAAACCAGTAACAGGTAGGAATTAGTAGTTGGAGAGGCTCGCATGATTATTTTAAAACAAACAGTAGCAGTAGCGAATTAGTAGTTGGAGAGGCTCGCAATGATTATTTTAAACAAACAGTAACAGTAGGAATTAGGTAGTTGGAGAGGCTCGCATGATTATTTTAAACAAACCAGTAACAGTAGAATTAGTAGTGGAGAGGCTCGCATGATTATTTTAAACAAACAGTAACAGTAGGAATTAGTAGTTGGAGAGGCTCGCATGATTATTTTAAACAAACAGTAAAGCAGTAGGAATTAGTAGTTGGAGAGGCTCGGCATGATTATTTTAAACAAACAGTAAACAGTAGGAATTAGTAGTTGGAGAGCTCGCATGATTATTTTAAACAAACAGTAACAGTAGGAATTAGTAGTTGGAGAGGCTCGCATGATTATTTTAAACAAACACAGTAACAGTAGGAATTTAGTAGTTGGAGAGGCTCGCATGATTATTTTAAACAAACAGTAACAGTAGGAATTAGTAGTTGGAGAGGCTCGCCATGATTATTTTAAAACAAACAGTAACAGTAGGGATTAGAGTTGGAGAGGCCGAATGAAAGCTCGCATTTATTTTAAACAAAACAGAAGCAGTAGGAATTAGTAGTTGGAGAGGCTCGATGATTATTTTAAACAAACAGTAACAGTAGGAATTAGTAGTTGGAGAGGCTCGCATGATTATTTTAAACAAACAGTAGCAGTAGGAATTAGTAGTTGGAGAGGCTCGCATGATTATTTTAAACAAACAGTTAGCAGTAGGAATTAGTAGTTGGAGAGGCTCGCATGATTATTTTAAACAAACAGTAAGAGTAGGAATTAGTAGTTGGAGAGGCTCGCATGATTATTTTAAACAACAGTAACAGTAGGAATTAGTAGTTGGAGAGGCTCGCATGATTATTTTAAACAAACAGTAACAGTAGGAATTAGTAGTTTGGAGAGGCTCGCATGATTATTTTAAACTAAACAGTAACAGTAGGAATTAGTAGTTGGAGAGGCTCGCATGATATTTTAAACAAACACAGCAGTAACAGTAGGAATTAGTAGTTGGCGAGGCTCGCATGATTATTTTAAACAAACAGTAACAGTAGGAATTAGTAGTTGGAGAGGCTCGCATGAGTTATTTAGAAACAAACAGTAACAGTAGGAATTAGTAGTTGGAGAGGCTCGCATGATTATTTTAAACAAACAGTAACAGTAGAATTAGTAGTTGGAGAGGCTCGCATGATTATTTTAAACAAACGTAACAGTAGGAATAGTAAGTTGGAGAGGCTGCATGATTATTTTAAAACAACAGTAACAGTAGGAATTAGTAGTTGGAGAGGCTCGCATGATTAATTTTAAACAAACAGTAATAGTGGATTAGTAGTTGAGAGGCTCGCATGATTATTGTTAAACAACAGTAACAGTAGGAATTAGTAGTTGGAGAGGCTCGCATGATTAATTTTAAACAAACAGTAACAGTAGAATTAGTAGTGGAGAGAGCTCGCATGATTATTTTAAACAAACAGTAACAGTAGGAATTAGTAGTTGGAGAGGTCTCCTGCATGATTATTTAAACAAACAGTAACAGTAGGGAATAGTAGTTGGGAGGCTCGCGCATGATTATTTTAAACAAATAGTAACGTAGGAATTAGTAGTGGAGAGGCTCGCATGATATTTTTAAACAAACATAACAGTAGGAATTAGTAGTTGGAGAGGCTCGCATGGATTATTTTAAACAAACAGTAACAGTAGGAATTAGTAGTTGGAGAGGCTCGCATGATTATTTTAAAACAACAGTAACAGTAGGAATTAGTAGTTGGAGAGGCTCGCATGATTATTTTAAACAAACAGTCACAGTAGGAATTAGTAGTTGGAGAGGCTCGCATGATTATTTTAAACAAACAGTAACAGTAGGAATTAGTAGTTGGAGAGGCTCGCATGATTATTTTAAAAAAACAGTAACAGTAGGAATTAGTAGTTGGAGAGGCTCGCATGATTATTTTAAACAAACAGTAACAGTAGGAATTAGTAGTTTGGAGAGGCTCGCATGATTATTTAAACAAACAGTAACAGTAGGAATTAGTAGTTGGAGAGGCTCGCATTGATTATTTTAAACAAACCGTAACAGTAGGAATTAGTAGTTGGAGAGGCTCGCATGATTATTTTAAACAACATAACAGTAGGAATTAGTAGTTGGAGAGGCTCGCATGATATTTTAAACAAACAGTAACAGTAGGAATTAGTAGTTGGAGAGGCTCGCATGATTATTTTAAACAAACAGTAACAGTAGGAATTAGTAGTTGGAGAGGCTCGCATGATTATTTTAAACAAACAGTAACAGTAGGAATTAGTAGTTGGAGAGGTAACAGCTCGCAATGATTATTTTAAACAAACAGTAACAGTAGGAATTAGTAGTTGGAGAGGCTCGCATGATTATTTTAAACAAACAGAACAGTAGAATTAGTAGTTGGAGAGGCTCGCAGATTATTTTAAACAAACAGTAACAGTAGGAATTAGTAGTTGGAGAGGCTCGCATGATTATTTTAAAACAAACAGTAACAGTAGGAATTAGTAGTTGGAGAGGCTCGCATGATTATTTTAAACAAACAGTAACAGTAGGAATTAGTAGTTGGAGAGCTCGCATGATTATTTTAAACAAAACAGTAAAGTAGGAATTAGTAGTTGGAGAGGCTCGCATGATTATTTTAAACAAACAGTAACAGTAGGAATTAGTAGTTGGAGAGGCTCGCATGATTATTTTAAACAAACAGTAGCAGTAGGAATTAGTAGTTGGAGAGGCTCGCATGATTATTTTAAACAAACAGTAACAGTAGGAATTAGTAGTTGGAGAGGCTCGCATGATTATTTTAAACAAACAGTAACAGTAGGAATTAGTAGTTGAGAGGCTCGCATGATTATTTTAAACAAACAGTAACAGTAGGAATTAGTAGTTGGAGAGGCTCGCATGATTATTTTAAACAAACAGTAGAGTAGGAATTAGTAGTTGGGAGAGGCTCGCATGATTATTTTAAACAAACAGTAGCAGTAGGAATTAGTAGTTGGAGAGGCTCGCATGATTATTTTAACAAACAGTAACAGTAGGAATTAGTAGTTGGAGAGGCTCGCATGATTATTTTAAACAAACAGTAACAGTAGGAATTAGTAGTTGGAGAGGCTCGCATGAATTTTTAAACAACAGTAGCAGTAGGAATTAGTAGTTGGAGAGGCTCGCATGATTATTTTAAACAAACAGTAGCAGTAGGAATAGTAGTTGGAGAGGCTCGCATGATTATTTTAAACAAACAGTAAAAGTAGGAATTAGTAGTTGGAGAGGCTCGCATGATTATTTTAAACAAACAGTAACAGTAGGAATTAGTAGTTGGAGAGGCTCGCATGATTATTTAAAACAAACAGTACAGTAGGAATTAGTAGTTGGAGAGGCTCGCATGATTATTTTAAACAAACAGTAACAGTAGGAATTAGTAGTTGAGAGGCTCGCATGATTATTTTAAACAAACAGTAACAGTAGGAATTAGTAGTTGGAGAGGCTCGCATGATTTTTAAACAAACAGTAACAGTAGGAATTTAGTAGTTGGAGAGGCTCGCATGATTATTTAAACAAACAGTAACAGTAGGAATTAGTAGTTTGGAGAGGCTCGCATGATATTTTAAACAAACAGTAGCAAGTAGGAATTAGTAGTTGGAGAGGCTCGCATGATTTATTTTAAACAAACAGTAACAGTCTCGCATGATTATTTTAAACAAACAGTAAGTAGGAATTAGTAGTTGGAGAGGCTCGCATGATTATTTAAACAAACAGTAAAGTAGGAATTAGTAGTGGAGAGGCTCGCATGATTATTTTAAACAAACAGTAGCAGTAGGAATTAGTAGTTGGAGAGGCTCGCATGATTATTTAAACAAACAGTAAAGTAGGAATTAGTAGTTGGAGAGGCTCGCATGATTATTTTAAACAAACAGTAACAGTAGGAATTAGTAGTTGGAGAGGCTCGCATGATTATTTTAAACAACAGTAACAGTAGGAATTAGTAGTTGGAGAGGCTCGCATGATTATTTTAAACAAACAGTAAGTAGGAATTAGTAGTTGGAAGAGGCTCGCATGATTATTTTAAACAAACAGTAGTAGGAATTAGTAGTTGGAGAGGCTCGCATGATTATTTTAAACAAACAGTAACAGTAGGAATTAGTAGTTGGAGAGGCTCGCATGATTATTTTAAACAAACAGTAACAGTAGGAATTAGTAGTTGGAGAGGCTCGCATGATTATTTTAAACAAACAGTAGCAGTAGGAATTAGTAGTTGGAGAGGCTCGCATGATTATTTTAAACAAACAGTAACAGTAGGAATTAGTAGTTGGAGAGGCTCGCAATGATTATTTTAAACAAACAGTAACAGTAGGATTAGAGTTGGAGAGGCTCGCATGATTATTTTAAACAACAGTAACAGTAGGAATTAGTTGGAGAGGCTCGCATGATATTTTAAAACAAACAGTAACAGTAGAATTAGTTGGAGAGGGGACTCACAAATTTGTAGAATGTTATGGGGTATGGTGGGAGGAGAATTGGCGGCAAATTATAGGCATTTGAGAACATGTTGACTGGATTCAAAGTTTATCTTGTTTAAGGTGTGTTTCTTTTTGTTTAATATATAAGGTTTCGAGGATTTGAAATTTTTATTTGTTTGTTTTTTTCTTTGTGCAGTATAAGTGTATTTTCAGTTAGAATTTTGCTGACAGGTGAGATGCCGGTTGGTTGGTTGGTTGGTTGGTTGGTTGGTTGGTTGGTTGGTTTGTCTTTACGGCATGTCAACCCTTTTTGGGTTATTTTGTACAGAAGACATTTTGTTTTATTTATTCTTGATAGGTACTCACAGTTTTTAAAACTCATTTTGTTAGTATTATCTGCGTTATTCGGACTATTGTCCTCATCTTTATTGTTATCTGTACAACGTTTCGGTCGATATGCCCTCTGGTATCTTCTTCGGGTATTTTTCTCGGACTCGGGAACCTTCTTTTCGAACTCAGGAATCTTCTTGTCGTAGTCGGGAACCTTCTTGTCGTAATCGGGAGCCATCACGGAACTTTGAACGTAACCCTTTATTCAGTCCATGGGGTTATGAAGCCTCATCTCAAACATTCAGAGACTGGTTTTTTTTAATTCAATTTCATTTTAGAATAATTTTTAAACAGTTTTTTTTTTTACAATTTAACCCATAGCTGGCACACCAACAGGTACTCTCACTGCAGATCAAAGTGAACCTGGGAGTAATGGCAATGAAATTCCCAAATCCCAAGAATTGGAACTTTACCATTAGATAAACTTTAACGTTATACCCAAGACATTAACAGCCTCAGCCCATGGGGAAAAGTTGGTTCGTTCTTTTCGGCCGAGCAAGGATCAGACGGGCTCCTGTCCCTCATGTGACATAGCAGGAGTGGATATGATTATGACCAACTAATTTAACCGTACCCCCCCTCTCTTCTCTCTCTCTCTCTCTCTCTCTCTCTCTCTCTCTCTCTCTCTATCTCTCTCTCCTCTCTCTCCGAAACAGAGCCCACGACACGAGCCTTGAAATAAATACTAAGCCTCTTGTGACTATACAACTTACGTGTATGTTGTTCCTTGACCTACAACAATGACGAGTACTACTAAAACATATCATTCCGGAGTTTGCCACAAATACACTTTGGTACTGCGACCACACCGTTATACTACACAGGTTTTAGTATTATCTGCGTTATTCGGACTATTGTCCCCATCTTCATTGTTATTTGTACAACGTTTCAGCCGATATGCCCTCCGGCCTTCTTCAGGTATTTCTTGTCGGACACGGGAACCTTCTTTTCGGACACGGGAACTTTCTTTTCGAACTCGGGAACTTTCTTGTCGTAATCGGGAGCCATCACGGAACTTCGAACCTATCCCTTTATTCAGTCCTCGGGGGTATCCTGTTCTCATTCTAACCATAGCTGGGGTAGGGGTTGTGTTAATTATTTTTCTATGTTACTGCCTCTACTCGGAGGGCATATCGGCCGAAACGTTGTACAAATAACAATGAAGATGGGGACAATAGTCCGAATAACGCAGATAATATTAATCATCAAGCCTCATCTCAAACATTCAGAGAAATAGTACACAGGTTTTTTTATTATTATTATTTCATTTCATTTATTATTATTATTTCATTTCATTTGGTTATTTAAAAATAATAATAGTTTGAATAATGCACACATGGATAAACTCCTGACCGAAACACGTGTAAGTAAAATTGATTAAAATATCCTATATTATCCATTCTATACTTTCTTTACTTTATTCATTTTTTCAACATACTGTTGGATTCACTTCCAGTTTCATTTTACATCTCTCTCTCCCCCCTCTCTCTCTATATATATATATATTATATATATATATATATATATAATATATATAGTTCAATGAAGTAACAAATAAAAGTTTTTGCTTTTATTTATTCATTTCGGAACGGTATTACAACCATCGGTTTCTTGCTGAAAGCATTCATCAGGTAAAACTAAACGGTTCATTTGAAAATGACAGAAATGTTGTAAATGGTCAAATGTGTGCGTTTTTTAACTGTATTTATATATATATAAACCCATTCTCGGCCCGTAGAGCACTAGCCTAGGAACCATACGGTTGCTGGTTCGATACCGGCCCTAACCAATTCAACGCAATTCAATACAGGGATATGTGTGGTAAATTGGGGAGCTGATGTGTAATAGGGGTGGCTCAAAAACAATCTCAAACGCGAAATCAATCTCCTTGGTCTAGCGCTAATGAAAAGGGGATAGACTTCCTTGATATTTCGTTTATACCGACGTATAGGCCAACCCAAGAACTTTACTTACTTTTACTAGCAAATATATGCACCCTCCGGGTGCAAGTATTTAAGTTTTGATATGATAAAATATCATATTAAATTAGAAAGGCTAATGAAACTGACTAAGAATGCAAATAAAAAGATCTGCAACAGAGGGGGTATAATCGAAAAATAGAACAACTTTGAAACTAACTATTCCATCATTTTCCATTACTCCCCTCTTTCATTGGTAAATTTTCCTAATTTAACTATTTAGTTAAAATAGGAAGTAAAGGATAATATTACAGTTATTTCTTCTTGTAAATAAATTTCTTTTAAGATTTATCCACGAGATTTTTGTTTATATTTCTTAAGATAAAACCAAACAATTAGAAATCAATAATACCAAGCACATATTTATTAAAATAAAAATTTAAATATCAATATGCAAATTAGCCTTCACGTTCAAACTGTAAATCGCTATTTTGTTGTATATATAAATACAATTGCATGTTATTGGTACGTAGATATGATCAACAGTATTAATAATGTTAAACAATTTTATTGATAATTGAGGTTTAAATAAAAATACAATCCTGTAGAATTTGACGCAAATAACTAAGGGAACTGTAACTTGAATAGTAATATAGTTTCGGTTACAGACAGAAAAACACACAATCTCTATTATAATAAGATATATATATATAAAGAGAGAATATGTATGTATATATATATAT
>CM042175.1:56724736-56732236 GCA_023376005.1 Doryteuthis pealeii | reverse complement strand
AAACTTTAGTTACAGGATAATAAATCCCTAATATATAATATTTGATTATAAAATAGCTCTACTATTTTAGCATTGAGCACCTTCATATGCCAATACTTTTCTCATTCATTCTTCATTCATTCTTTATATATATATATATATATATATATATATATATTATATATATATATATATAAAGTCTGCCACAGATACCAAGTTTCGACGTTTTCATGTCTCATCAATATAGCTAGACACAGCAACTACCTCCGACCAGGAGCGAAACTCGACTGACATTTCATCAGCCCTATTTGTTAACCGCTCGGCCATTAAGGAGCGATTTTTTTAACTCTTACATACCTACATCTGTTTATATATTTTACAATCACCAGAGAGACCAAATCTGTAAACAACAGACGATCATTGCTGTTATGATAGCGGTGAAAGTTAATTAAATTGATATGCCCGCTTTTTATGTACCGTAAATCATCGAGTATAATCCGCGTTTTTTCCCCAAATTTAAAGGTCAAAATCCCTAGTGCGTACTATATAAAATGAAAAATATTTTCAGCAATGGCCGACTCTCTATTTGCTGTCCGGCAATATTTATTCAGACACTTTTTTTTTCAGAGGTACAACCCCCTAAAAATTCCCTGCGTATTATATTCAAAGGCGGACTATACTCGGGGATTTACGGTATTTACGGACTAAGATAAACTAAAATATTATTTAGGATTTTAAGGCTTATAACAGCTTCTTCTGAGAAATCAATGACACAAAATAATAAATACACTCATTACAGAATAATTAATAACTTTTAAATGAAATATCTTTTTTCTCTTTAGTCTAAACACGCATAAAACAAAGACGGTCTAAAAAATTCTTGTGAATTTGTTTACAAAAATGAAATGGCCGAGTGAAAATGTTACGTGACCTATATTTGTATGAGGGGGGGGGGGTCCTTGAACAGGAACCGTACCATCTGATGCAGTTTAGCGCCATACCTTGGAGACCACCCTCCTTTTTTTTGTAAGGAGGGGGATTACCCTTCTGTAAGGGATACAGTTACCATATTCTAAGACCGCTGACCCTAAAATGTAACTGATTGGATAGAGTAAGTTTTCAATAAGAAATAAAGCTACAAAGATTTAAGAAATTTTAAGAAATAGACAAATTCATTTTATAAAATCTAAGAAGCTGTATCTGAAAGCCAACCAGATGATGTTCAAAGCCATAACGCTACAAAGGTCTCATCAATGGTACGTGCATGTATGCATATATATACAGATAAACTACTTTACAGTGAACTCACAGATGGCACGCATAGTACAAGAGACCCTCAAAAGCTGTTCAAAGACCATATTAAGACAATGCTGAAGAAATTTAACATCACACCTTTAAGCGTGGAAAATCCGGCCTCCAACAGGCAGGGTTGGCGAGACGCCTGCCGCACAGGAGCTAAGCAGCTCAATAATGAGATAAACAGGACTGCAGAGCGGCCACATCTTCGTTGTCATGAACAACCAAATGTAGATGGGAATTTCCCCTTCAATGTGTATGATCACATTTGCAAATCTCAGCTGAAGAGAAATTTAATTAATTTTTAATTACCTAATCGTTTCAATCAAACTGATTCAATGGAAATAAATCGAAATTCTTTAAAATAGATATTACCATTGCTGCCCACAATAGCAGAAATAATTTATCATACCATTAATTGATAAAATTCATTTGATATGACACGTTTTTCTTTAGTTTCAAATTTCATATTTTTAGATTCTGAAAAACAAAATATTTATCTAATAACTACTAATTAATTGATAAAATTCATTTAGAATATGAAACGCCTAATTTTTAGTTTCAAATTTCATATTTTTAGATTCTAATAACAAATATTTATTTAATTACTACTTTAGTCTTATTGCTATTTAATAATTTTTGTAGAAAACTCTATTGAAAATTTAGGTCCCCCGTTTTAAACAGAACAAATACCGATGTATAATTTTTCTTTATCGAAAAGAGTAAAAATTAGATCTCCAAAAATTAATTTTTAATTTTTATTTCACATTTAATTTTCCTATTTTCAGTACTTAATTTCTGCCAAGCTAACTCCCTTAATTTTTTTCCCACTATTTACAACTTCGGATTTGTGTCTCTTTATTTACACTATAATGAGTATCAAATGTTTTGGAAGTAGATAACCCCACCTATATTTTACTGCCCAAAAATAAGAGGGGGGGGGTTAAGTGACCTGAAAAAATCAGAAAGTCTTGAAATAAAATATCTAATGCATTATAAAATTCATCAACAATGAAAATTTCATTAAAATCGGATAATTCCCTGATTTTTGGTATTTTTTTTTTCAATCGGGGAGCGTTGAATTTATTTTGTAAAATACTGATTTTTCACCATCTTTGTCAGTGCCTAGTATAAAATGAATTAAAAATTAATTACATGTGTAATATTATTTTGCTTTTTTTATTTTTATTTATTTATTTATTTTTTTTTTACTGATGCTCATTATGTAACTACTTTTCAAGTTATACAAAAAGGTGCATATCGCACAAATGCGTCCTGGCCATTTGCTCTAAAAAACGCTAAGCAGTGCTTGCAGAAAATCCGACCCGTGCTAATTATGAACTTCCAAGCTGGTTGAAGGCAAAAAGGTTTTGGCGATATGAAAGCAATATTTTACCCCGCACCCAAGTCTTTTCTCGACAAGTAAATGTAAATATTTTCTATTTGTTTTTGTTTTGAATTAAAATGAAATAAAAATACCAAAAAAAACGAAGATATTTTAAAGGGGAGAGGATGAAATATTTACATTTACTTGTCGATATAAAAAAAAAACTATGAATGGCTTTCTTTTAACGCCTTCAAATCACTAAAAAACGTTATTTGTCGATGAAAACACCTTCAAACCGCTAAAGATATTTTAAAGAGGGTGGGGGTTAAACTATTTATATTTACTTGTCAAGAAAAGACTTGGGGGGGGGTAAATATTAAGAAAAGTTATTTCTTCTTGTTAATCGATTTCTTTTAAGATTCATCCCCAAGATTTTTGCTTATATTCATTAATATCAAACCAAACAATTAGAAATCAATAATATTAAGCACATATTTATTAAAACCAAATTTCTAATATCAATATTCAAATTAACATTCCCATTAATACTATAAACCGCTATTTTGTTGTATATATAGATACAACTGCGTGCTATTAGTACGTAGATATGTTCAACATATCGAACTCCAGTTTCAACCGGGGGGTCCAGAGGCTTTGGCCTTGAACCTTACAAGTTACCAGCGTTGAACCCAGGGGGCTACCCCCAAGGCAACACATACCCCTTGATTTAAAGGGACAAGGCTGGATTTATTGCCCAGTGTCTGAGGCACCCCCTTGGGGAGTAATGCCGACGGGATCAACGCATTTTTGCACCCGCCACACATGAGCCTCGGCTGTGGCTGGTCCCACATTAATTGGGCCTTGTGCCTAACCCGTACACGTGGAGTACGTGGTAAATGTCCTTGTTTGTAGATATGTCCAACATATCTAACACTGATTTCGACCGGGGGATCCAGTGGCTTCGGCCCTGGACCTTACAAGGTAACATCGTTGATCATAGGGGGCCATACCCCTAGCAACACCTGCCCTCTTAATTTAAAGGGACAGGGATGGGTTTCTTGCCCAGTGCCTGAGGCCGACGGAAAATGCATTTTTTGCATCCGCCACCCATGAGTCTCGGCTTGTGGGTGGACCCACATTAATAGGGCCTTGATAAAATCATGGAGAATGTGACATAAAAACTGAGGTAATTGGAACTTGAATAATAACATAGTTTTGGTTACAGACAAACACACAATCTCCATTATAATAAGAGATAAAAATTATTTTAAAAACAGAGCCGACCACTACTATTCTTCTACAAGGATGGCTTATATATGTATATTTAATAATATAAATATTATCTGAAAAACAGACCAAAACACTACTGTTCTTCTACAAGGATGGTTAATGTGTGTATATTTAATATTATAAAGAATATTTGAACAAAAAAGCAACTACTACTGTTGTTCTACAAGGATGGCTAATGTGTGTATATTTAATACTATAAATAATATCTAGAAAAACAGAAACACCTACTACTGTTCTTCTACAAGGATGGCTAATGTATATATATATTTGATATTATAAAGAATATTTGAACAAAAATAAGCATCCACTACTGTTCTTCTTCAAGGATGCCTAATGTATGTATATTTTATATTATAAAGGATATCTCGAAAACAGAAACACCTACTACTGTTCTTCTACAAGGATGTATAATTTGTGTATATTTGATATTGAAAGCAATATCTAAAAAAAAACAGAAACACGCACTACTGTTCTTCTACAAGGATGGCTAATGTGCATATATTTGATATTATAAAGGATATCTAGAAAAACAAAAACACCCACTACTGTTCTTCTACAAGGATGGCTAATGTGTGAATATTTAATATTATAAAAGATATTTCGAAAACAGAAACACCTACTACTGTTCTCCTACAAGGATGGATAATGTGTTTATATCTATTATTGTAAATAATATCTGAAGAAAGCAGAAACACCCACTACTGTTCTTCTACAAGGATGGCTAATGTGTGTAGTATATCTAATATTATATATATTATCTGAAAAACAGGACAAAACACTACTATTCTTCTACAAGGATGGTTAATGTGCATATTGATATTATAAAGAATATTTGAACAAAAACAAGCAACCACTACTGTTATTCTTCAAGGATGCCTAATGTATGTATATTTAATATTATAAAGGATATCTCGAAAACAGAAACACCTACTACTGTTCTTCTACAAGGATGGATAATTTGTTTATGTTTAATATTATAAAGAATATCTAGAAAAACAAAAATACCCGCTACTGTTCTTCTACAAGGATGGATGTGTTTATATCTAATATTGTAAAGAATATCTGGAAAAACAGAAGCGAATATCAAAGTGTACTTTAGATCTGATTGACTTGAAAGACCGAAAACGGATAATTCATAGATTGTTTATTTCTGTTCTAGTTAGAGATTTGTTGTTTTTTTTGAAAAAGCCAATGTTATATGACTGAGTGAAAATATCGGTAAGAGAGACAAGAAAAAAAAATATCTAGATTTTTAGATTAAAAGACTGGTGAGGTCTGTCTAAAAAAATAATATAAAGAATTCGTCCCAGAACTTTTTTTTTCTTCAATCAAAATGAAGAATGTCTATTTGAAAAAACAAAACAAAATTGCAACGATGAATCAAGAATAAAAATGAATAGAAGAATTAAAAACACAACAACAACAAAAAATAAATATAGTTCGATTCTGTATTTTGTCCAAGGTCATAACGATAAACAAACATATTGAAAAGCGAACCATTCTATCTTTCTGTCATTATAGGAGGCTGAGTCAAAAAGTTATGCCATATTATTTATTTCATGGGAAGTATTTTTATAAAACTACATTGAGACCCTAACAAGGCCCAGGACAAGAACCCGACGAGTAATTTTTTTTTAAATACGTGGGAGATATGTTATATATATGAGGGTAAATCAAAAAGTAATGTCATCTTCCTTATTTCATGTAAAGTTAATATATATATATATATATATATATATATATATATATATATATATTTAAAAAAATTTTAATTTAAATTTTAAAATTTTTAAAAATTTAAATTTAAATTTAAAATGTTTTAAATACTTGGGAGATCTGTTATATATATACGAGGGTAAGTCAAAAAGTAATGTCATCTTCTATTTCATGTAAAGTTTATATATATATTATATATATATATATATAATATATATATATATATATATATATATATATATATTTAAAAAAATCTCAAATTTAAATTTGAATTTTTTTTAATTTAAATTTAAATTTTTTAAATTAAAAAAAAATTCCGGCTATAATATTGAACGTTTCATCTGCACCACTTTCGTCTCATAACGGTCCACTTTCACCGTTCTCTCTATCATACACAACTCGCTCTTGATGAAGACCACTTCAATAAAGGGTCGAAACAGAATTCTGTCAGCGAATTTTAACATCATGTTTATGTTTTTTCTAATATTTATTTCACACTGTCGGATTCACTTCCATTTATTTTTCATATATATATATATAATATAAATATATATATATATATATATATAATATATATATAAAACTAAGGCCTACATTAAGACCCTAAGAAGGCTCAGAGCAAGACTCAGACTGTTAAAAACCCAACTTGCCAATCGACAATATCTTCATCAGGACAAGAAAAAAATAATTTTAATTCGTTTGGCAAACTAACTTTCTTCCTAATCAGAATTATCTACCCAGACCTTATGTGATAAAATATTATATTAAATGATTATTTCCTGTGAAAATTAAGTCCTTTCGCTCCTTAAAATATTTGGAAGATCTGTTATATTTATGAGGGTAAGTCAAAAATAATGTCATTTTCTTTATTTCATGTGAAGGTTCTTTTTATAAAACTAAGGCCTACATTGAGACCCTAACGTCGCCCAGAGAGCCAGAATCCGACGAATAAGAGCCAACTTGCCATCAACAATGTCCTCCTTCTGCAACTTTGGACAACTTTACCGCATCCTCCATACTCACCAGATTTAGCACCTTCACACTATCATCGCTTCGGCCCCAAGAAAGAGGGTTTGAGAGGCAAACGTTATTTTAGTGACGCGAAAGTGAAATCTTTAGTGAAGAAGTGGCTCAAAGAACAGTCAATACAATTTTTACGGGGCAGGGATACATGATCTCATTCGAAGGTGGAACACTGCTACTGAGAGAAACGGTGACTATGTTTTTTTTTTTTTGTTTTTTTTTTTTATAGTTTGGCTATGTACGAAAGTTAGTAAAAAAGTAATGCCATTTTCTTTATTTCATGTGAAGTCTTTTTTTTATAAAACTAAGGTCTACATTAAGACCCTAAAACATAAAAAGACATTTACATACCCATGTATATATATATATATATATATATATATACAAAACCCTGACAACAGAAACACAAAATACAGAAAATACAGAAAATTAGAACATGCATATTCATAAGTAAAAAATCAAATTTCGAAACTATGACATTACAGCATAGTCAACACACGCAGACCATGAAGTTTATTGAAATCGTGAGTGTGCGCGTGCCCATGAACTGGCGTATCTAAAAAAAAGTGGAATCTTAAAAAAATAAAAAAATTGAAAAATTTTTTTAAAGAAACGGGAAAATCACACCAGTAAGACCGAGGATGATGTATTAAAAAAATTGACCTGAAGAGACAATATGTCGAAATAAATTTATATTCTAAACAAGGTATATATCAATTTATTTGTTTATTTATAAATTTCCGTATATGTAAAAATATATTTGAGTACTCAATTTTGGTTGAATCCTATCAAGGTAACACTTGATATCATCCACTTATATATATATATTATATATATATATATATATATATATATATATATATATGTGT
>CM042175.1:56717236-56722236 GCA_023376005.1 Doryteuthis pealeii | reverse complement strand
TAACAGCCGTACAACAGCTAACGGAATGAGAATAGGATACCCCTTGGATTAATAAAGGGTTAGGTTCAAAGTTCCGTGATGGCTCCGATTACAACAAGAAGGTTCCTGAGTCCGAGAAGGTTTCCGTGTCTGACAAGAAATACCTGAAGAAGGCCGGAGGGCAAATATGCCGAAACGTTGTACAAAAACAATGAAAGATGAGGACAATAGTCTGTAATAAAAATAATACTTCAGTTAACTCCCTTGTCATTAACTCTTCAGAAGCCGAAATAATTAATTGCTTAAATTGATAATTGATTTTAATTTTAGGAATTTTTTTTGTAAGGATGTGATTATTTTTAAAACGATTTTTTATTTAAAATGTTTTGGTGCCTGGTGGGGAGGGAGTAAAAAATTCAATGTCTGCGAGTTTGTACCCTAAGTAAGTAAAATCCAAATTCATTAAGGATAAAAAATAAAACAATTTCAAATGTAAACTTAAATATGTATTAAAATAAAACAAACTATAATATAAATATATAATACCAGTCATGTATTTATTAAAATGTCTTATGTTGCATGTTAAAATTTTGAGTGTATTCATTCTATGTTAGAAACGAATTTGGGGTAATATAATGACGTAAACAGTGAACGTCATTTTTGTTATAGACAAAAACGGAAGCGAATCTCTATTTATATATATATATATATATATATGTGTTGTGTGTGTGTGTTGTATCCTAGGAAACTATCGTATTTGGACGGCAATTAAAGACGCACGGGCATATAAGACGCACCCCTTTTCAGCAGGTCAGATTCAGAAAAAAAGTTTTTAGTGTAATTTAAGCATATATTGTTGAAAAACAGTCTAACTGTGCATTACACAAGCAGAAAACATAGCTGTATAAAAGCAATTTGTTAACCTTGATTATAACAATACCAGCAATAAAATAAGGATGCATAGAGTTTAGGGTAGGTGAAAGTACTGAGCGTAAGCTGGGTTAGTGAGCATCATAGTGAAGATTAGGCTAGGCCTACGGGAGGTCTCAATTTCATCTACGATGTATAGGACGCACGGGAGATTTTTTGAGCCAAATTTAGAAAAAAAAGTACATCCTATATGCGTCAATACGATATATATTCTATTATTTTAAAACTTAAAAGGGTTTCAAGGATCTTCTAGTTAGTAGACGAGTCTGAACCTTTTGGGTTTATGTTTTTAGTTCATCATAATTGATTCTTCTTTAGCTTTTTAGAAGAAGTGAAAGATGATAATTAATTAACATCGTTATAAGCGAGAATTTGGCTGTTTACAAAAAAAGACCTTTCACGCAAATGTGGACCCCAAATTATCAGTTAATCTTCTAAATATAAGAATTATTTGCTTTAAAAAACAAGATTATTTTGTAGGTTTATTCTTATGCAGTAAAAAAAAGGTTCTTTATATCTTTAGTTTTGTAATTAAATTCAAATGCAAATAATTTTTTTAAAACGGAATTGGTTTGCGAATACAAAGAAAAGCCAAAGATGGAATAATAAAAACCTAGTTTTAATGTAAAAATGAGAGACGATGGCGTAGTGTCCAAATTATTTTTAACATACCTGGCCTGGTCGGGTTCATATGGTGTATGAGCTGTTGCCCAAGCAGCAAATCCGCCCCCTCTCCACATTGCCACCGTTATCCAAAGGCAAGGTAAGGAACCAATGCAGTTTGGCAGCAGTAGTGTCAACAGGAGTTGCTGGGCATCCCTGGATTTCAGCGTCACACCACTTGTTTGTGACCCGTGATGCTTAAAGAGGGAATCCTGGTCACTGAACATTCAATAACATGCAACACTCCACTTGGGATAAACTGTCAGTAGGTGAGGCCCCTTCTGTCAGTCGACTGGTCATGTAAAGCTCTAGCACCTATATGATTGTACCAACACTAGTGCCCTTATGGCAACCTATAAACCCTTTTATCATATATGTGCTAGAAGACAGTGATGAGGATGTTACTGTCTCTCCACATTGCCGCTGTGATCCAAATGAAAGGTAAGGAACTCATGCAGTTTGGCATCAGTAGTGTCGCAAGAGGTGGGTAGCCCTGGAATTCAGCATTGCACCCCTTTAGGGACTCTAGCTCCTGATTTACTTTCGAGGTTTACTCCCTAGCTTTTCCTCGGCAGCAGAGGTTTTGTGTCAGTCTTTTCCTCGACTTAGAAGTAAAAATTACTTGATGATTAAAAACCTAAATATTTCGACTTAAGAAACAACTATACAAATAATGTAAATATAAACGTGGCATAAAATAAAAGGCATAAAATAACTCTAGAAAAGTTGACAGGCCATTAAAATCAATCAATCGAATCTCACAATCAGTTAATAGGGTCATTTACTGATTCATATAATTTTGGGCAGTCAAAGTCAAAGGTAATACCATTTTGTGGTATTGTGGATCACATCCCTACTTCATACATACATCAAAATGTATCATACATCAAAACGAAGCTGGTCCTCTGTGGATCACATCCCTACTTCTCCACATAAGTGAATCAAAAAGTAATGCCATTTTGTTTAGGACAGGTATAATTACCAACACAGAAACATGTATCATACATCAAAATGAAGCTGGTCCTCTGTGGATCACATCCCTACTTCTTCACATAGGTGAGTCAAAAGTAATGCCATTTTGTTTAGGACAGGTATAATTACCAACACAGAAACATGTATCATACATCAAAATGAAGCTGGTCCTCTGTGGATCACATCCCTACTTCTCACATAGGTGAGTCAAAAAAGTAATGCCATTTTGTTTAGGACAGGTATAATTACCAACACAGGAACATGTATCATACATCAAAATGAAGCTGGTCCTCTGTGGATCACATCCTTCTTCTCCACATAGGTGAGTCAAAAAGTAATGCCATTTTGTTTAGGACAGGTATAATTACCAACACAGGAACATGTATCATACATCAAAATGAAGCTGGTCCTCTGTGGATCACATCCCTTCTTCTCCACATAGGTGAGTCAAAAGTAATGCCATTTTGTTTAGGACAGGTATAATTACCAACACAGAAACATGTATCATACATCAAAATGAAGCTGGTCCTCTGTGGATCACATCCCTACTTCTCCACATAGGTGAGTCAAAAAGTAATGCCATTTTGTTTAGGACAGGTATAATTACCAACACAGAAACATGTATCATACATCAAAATGAAGCTGGTCCTCTGTGGATCACATCCCTACTTCTCCACATAGGTGAGTCAAAAAGTAATGCCATTTTGTTTAGGACAGGTATAATTACCAACACAGGAAGTATCATACATCAAAATGAAGCTGGTCCTCTGTGGATCACATCCCTTCTTCTCCACATAGGTGAGTCAAAAAGTAATGCCATTTTGTTTAGGACAGGTATAATTACCAACACAGGAACATGTATCATACATCAAAATGAAGCTGGTCCTCTGTGGATCACATCCCTTCTCCACATAGGTGAGTCAAAAGTAATGCATTTTGTTTAGGACAGGTATAATTACCAACACAGAAACATGTATCATACATCAAAAAATGAAGCTGGTCCTCTGTGGATCACATCCCTACTTCTCCACATAGGTGAGTCAAAAAGTAATGCCATTTTGTTTAGGACAGGTATAATTACCAACACAGGAACATGTATCATACATCAAAATGAAGCTGGTCCTCTGTGGATCACATCCCTTTCTCCACATAGGTGAGTCAAAAAGTAATGCCATTTTGTTTAGGACAGGTATAAATTACCAACACAGGAACATGTATCATACATCAAAATGAAGCTGGTCCTCTGTGGATCACATCCCTACTTCTCCACATAGGTGAGTCAAAAAGTAATGCCATTTTGTTTAGGACAGGTATAATTACCAACACAGAAACATGTATCATACATCAAAAGAAGCTGGTCCTCTGTGGATCACATCCCTACTTCTCACATAGGTGAGTCAAAAAGTAATGCCATTTTGTTTAGGACAGGTATAATTACCAACACAGGAACATGTATCATACATCAAAATGAAGCTGGTCCTCTGTGGATCACATCCCTACTTCTCCACATAGGTGAGTCAAAAAGTAATGCCATTTTGTTTAGGACAGGTATAATTACCAACACAGGAACATGTATCATACATCAAAATGAAGCTGGTCCTCTGTGGATCACATCCCTACTTCTCCACATAGGTGAGTCAAAAAGTAATGCCATTTTGTTTAGGACAGGTATAATTACCAACACAGAAAACATGTATCATACATCAAAATGAAGCTGGTCCTCTGTGGATCACATCCCTACTTCTCCACATAGGTGAGTCAAAAAGTAATGCCATTTTGTTTAGGACAGGTATAATTACCAACACAGAAACATGTATCATACATCAAAATGAAGCTGGTCCTCTGTGGATCACATCCCTACTTCTTCACATAGGTTGAGTCAAAAAGTATGCCATTTTGTTTAGGACAGGTATAATTACCAAACAGAAACATGTATCATACATCAAAATGAAGCTGGTCCTCTGTGGATCACATCCCTACTTCTCCACATAGGTGAGTCAAAAAAGTAATGCCATTTTGTTAGGACAGGTATAATTTACCAACACAGGAACATGTATCATACATCAAAATGAAGCTGGTCCTCTGTGGATCACATCCTACTTCTCCACATAGGTGAGTCAAAAAGTAATGCCATTTTGTTTAGGACAGGTATAATTACCAACACAGGAACATGTATATACATCAAAATGAAAGCTGGTCCTCTGTGGATCACATCCCTACTTCTCCAATAGGTGATCAAAAAGTAATGCCATTTTGTTTAGGACAGGTATAATTACCAACAAAGGAACATGTATCATACATCAAAATGAAGCTGGTCCTCTGTGGATCACATCCCTACTTCTCACATAGGTGAGTTTTAAAGGTAAGGCCATTTTGTTTAGGACAGGTATAATTACAAACCAGGAAACATGTATCATATACATCATAAATGAAACCTGGTCCTCTGTGGATCACAT
>CM042175.1:56704090-56717136 GCA_023376005.1 Doryteuthis pealeii | reverse complement strand
CGGGCATTCATTCTATCTATCTATCTATCTAATCTATCTATCTATCAGTGTGTCTTTCTATCTATCTTATCTATCTATCTAGTCTTTTCATATCTATCTATCTATCTATCTATCAGTGTGTATTTCTATCTATCTCTATCTATCTTGGTCTTTTCATATCTATCTATCTATCTATCTATCTATCCATCTCAGCCTGTTCATATCTATCTATCTATTTATCTATCTGTCTCAACCTGTTCATATCTGTCTATTTATCTATCTATCTATCAGTGTGTCTTTCTATCTATCTATCTCTATCTATCTTAGTCTTTTAATCTCTATCTATCTATCTATCAGTGTGTCTATCTATCTATCTATCTATCTCTATCTATCTTAGTCTTTTCATATCTATCTATCTATCTACCTATCTATCTATCAGTGTGTATTTCTATCTATCTCTATCTATCTTGGTCTTTTCATATCTATCTATCTATCTATCTATCCATCTCAGCCTGTTCATATATATCTATCTATTTATCTATCTGTCTCAACCTGTTCATATCTGTCTATTTATCTATCTATCTATCAGTGTGTCTTTCAATCTATCTATCTCTATCTATCTTAGTCTTTTCATATCTATCTATCTATCTATCTATCTATCTATCAGTGTGTCTTTCTATCTATCTCTATCTTAGTCTTTTCCTATCTATCTATCTATCTATCTATCTATCTCAGCCTGTTCATATCTATCTATCTATTTATCTATCTATCTGTCTCAACCTGTTCATATCTATCTATCTATCTATCTATCTATCTATCAATGTGTCTTTCTATCTATCTATCTCTATCTATCTTAGTCTTTTCATATTTATCTATCTATCTATACATCTGAGCCTGTTCATATTTATCTATCTATCTATACATCTATCTATCTGTCTCAACCTGTTCATATCTATCTATCTATCTATCTATCTATCAGTGTGTCTTTCTATCTATCTATCTATTTCTATCTATCTTAGTCTTTTCATATCTATCTATCTATCTATCCATCTGAGCCTGTTCATATCTATATATCTATCTATCCATCCATCTCAGCCCCTTCATATCTATCTATCTATCTATTTATTTATCTATCTGTCTCAACCTGTTCATATCTATCTATATATATATCTATCTATCTATCTATCTATCTCACCCTGTTCATATCTATCTATCTATATATCTCTCCAGTATCCTTGCATTTCACTTAGCGCTAATACCCTTGGAAAAGGTAAGAATCCTACTCTCCCTCCAGCTATGGGTAAATAGCAGGGCAGACTGGGTTCTTTAACCATGGCTAGGTAACCAGTCTAGGAGAAGGAAAACTCTGAATTCAAACCTGTTGAACTCCGCTTAAGAAATTGACCTTGTGTCACATCCTGCTCGTGCGGAGGAGTTGGTAATATATATATATATATATCTCCCAGTCTGTTCATATCAATCTGTCCATCTGTCTATCTATCTGTCTATCTATCAGTGTATCTCATATGGTTCTGATCAATTCATCTATATTTTTCTATCACTATTCATTACCATTCTAACTATTGAATCCATCCATCTATTTCAGTCTGTTCATATAGAAAATAATTCATAGATAGGTTCATTTTCATTTTTGCATTCAATGTATATAATTAATTGAGGCAAAGAAAATGATATATAAAACTTCCTTGAAGATGGATCTATATAGAACCGAAAGTACTTGGGATTTCCTACAATTCATAAATTCATATTTTCAAGAAGAAATCCAAAAGATTATTCAGAAAATAATAAAAGTCATTTGGATTCTGTCGTGCTTAACGAAATTTTGTTCATATATATATATATATATATATATATATATATGTGTGTGTGTGTGTGTGTGTGTGTGTGTGTGTGTTATGAATGTATATATATATATATATTTATATATATGTGTGTGAGTGTGTGTGTGTGAGTATGAATGCGAGTGTGTGTGAATGTGTGTGAGTGTGTATGCGTGTGAGTGTGTAAGTATGCGTGTCTGTGGGTGTGTATGTGTATATGTGTGAGTGTGTGCGTTTGTATGTGTGTGTGCGTGTGTATGTGTGTGAGTATGTGTACCTGAGTATTTGTGTGAGTGAGTGAGTGAGAGTATGTGTGTAAGTATGTGTGTGTGAGTATGTATGGGTGTGTATGCGTGTGAGTATGTATGTGACTGTGTGTGTAGGAGTGTGTGTGAGTGTATAGTTGAGTGTGGGAGTATGTATGCATGAGTGTGCATGTGAGTGAGTGTGTGTGTGGGTATGTATGAGTATGTGTGTGTGAGTGTGTGTATATGTGTGTGTATATATGTGTGTGTATGTGACTGTGTGTGAGTGTGTATGTGTGTGAGTATGTGCGTCTGTGGGTGTGTATGTGTATGAGTATGTGTGAGTGTGTGCGTGTGTATGGGTGTGTAAGTGTGTATGTGTGTGAGTATGTGTACCTGAATATTTGTGTGAGAGTATGTGTGTAAGTATGTGAGTGTGAGTATATGTGGGTGTGTATGTGTGTGTATGCGTGTGAGTGTGTATGTGACTGTGCGTGTGTGAGTGTGTGGTTGAGTGTGAGAGTATATATGCATGAGTGTGCATGTGAGTGAGTGTGTGTGTGAGTAACTGTATGGGTATGTGCGTGGGTATGTATGTATGAGTATGTGTGTGTGTATGTGTGTATATGCGTGTGTGAGTATGTGTGTAGGTATGTGTGAGTATGTGCGTGCGTGAGTATGTATGAGTATGTGTGTGTGAGTGTGTGTGTGTATGTGTGTGCGTGTATGTGTATTGTGTGTGCATGTGAGTGAGTGTGTGTGTGAGTATGTATGTGGGTATGTGTGTGAGTATATGCGTGCGTAAGTATGAGTATGTATGAGTATGTGTGTGTGTATGTGTGTGTGTCTGAGTGTATGTGAGTGTGTGTGTGTGTGTATATGTGTCTGTGTGTATGTGTTTGTGTGTGTATGTGTGTATGCGTGTGTGTGTGTGTGTGCATGTGTGTATATGTGTGTGTGAGTATGTGTGTGGTTATGTGTGAGTATGTGCGTGCGTGAGTATGTATGAGTATGTGTATGTGAGTGTATGTGTGTATGTGTATGTGAGTGAGTGTGTGTGTGAGTATATATGTGGGATATGTTGTGTGAGTATATGCGTGCGTGAGTATGCATATGTATGAGTATGTGTGTGTATGTGTGTGTGTATGTCTGTGTGTATGTGAGTGTGTGTGTGTATATGTGTTTGTGTGGTATGTGAGTATGTGTGTGTATGTGTGTGTGTGTCTGAGTGTATGTGAGTGTGTGTGTTTGTGTCTGTGTGTATGTGAGTATGTGTGTGTGTGTGTGTTTATATATGTGTCTGTGTGTATGTTATATGTGTGTGTGTGTATATATTATGTGTCTGTGTGTATGTGAGTATGTGGTGTGTCTGAGTGTCTGAGTGTAATGTGAGTGGTGTGTGTGTGTGTCTGTGTGTATGTGAGTATGTTTGTGTATGTGTGTGTGTGTGTGTGTGTCTGAGTGTATGTGAGTATGTGTGTGTGTATGTGTGTGTGTATGTGAGTATGTGTGTGTGTGTGTGTGTCTGAGTGTATGTGAGTATGTGTGGGTGTATGTGTGTGTGTGTGTCTGAGTGTATGTGAGTGTGTGTGTGTGTGTGTATATGTGTTGTGTGTATTGACTAATGTGTGTGGTGTATGTGTGTGTGTGTATGTGTGTATGTGTGTGTGTATCTATGTGTGTGTGTGTATGTGTGTGCTGTGTATGTATGTGTGTATGTGTGTGTGTGTGTGTGTGTGTGTGTGTGTGTGTGTGGTTTTTCTTCGACCAATTTCTCTAATCCCTTATTATCTCTTAAGATATGAACCTTTTCCATATCTGCACTCGGCGCAACGTATCAACTTTATTTAGCACAACGGACCTAACGAACCATGTGTCTCCTCCGTTTATATAACAATAAGTAAAATAGGTAAATGAATAATAGACATTTCACGAGCCCCCCCCTCCTCCTCCTCTCCATCGCGAATGGATGGAGTTTTCAGAAGGTGGGGGGAGCGGAGGAGGGAGAAACGAAATTATTCAGAATAAATAAGTAACTGCTCAGAATCGCATGAAAAATTCAAGTTGAAGACGATTAAAGAAAATACTTTTGAAGTCAAGGGAGATATGTTAACGTCAGGATTCAGTGGACAAATCTGACGCAGCTAATATATATATATATATATATATATATATATATAATATATATATATATATTCATTTATCTATATATATATATATTCATTTATATATATATATATATATATATATATTCATTTATATATATATATACATAAATATATATATATATATATATATAGTTAAAGATGCATATATACGTATGTGTGTATATATATATATATATACACACACACACATATATATATATATACCGAGACATACACACACACATACTCACACGCATATACATATATGTATACATATTTACGTACATATATGTATATAGACACAATTTCTAAAAACCTTCATCCCCCACACACACGTACATAGACACACACACACACTCACGCACACCATTATATATATATATATATATATATATATATATATATATATATATATATCAAACGAGTTTAACAAAGAGAATTTTTTACATTGAATAGATGGACTCGCCACTTGTAGTACACTTCTCTGCCCTAATTATAGTGGTTTGTTTAACACTTTAAAAATTATTTTAATTTTTTAAACTTTCTAAAAAACAATTTCTTTAACAAAAAAATCTTCTCCTGACGATGGCCTAGGATCGAAACTAGTTGAGAAAAATGAAATACATTGAATAAATATTCGTATTTGTCATCATATTTTGTGCATCTTTTGTGCTAAATGGGTGACCCAATGGGTGACGTTTTGTCTAGTATATATATATATATATATATATATATATAAGCAGCTGTTTGACTTCTTACTTTCTAGAGACTGCTGAAGAAGTAAGCACGAACGCATATATATGTATGTATGTATATATGTATGTATGTGTGTGTGTGTGTGTGTGTGTGTGTGTGTGTGTGTGTGTGTGTTATTATACTAAAGCTGAGTGAATCAATGATTGTTTTCTAAAGGCTTTTTCCTATTTAATTTAATAACACAAAATTCATACTAAAGTACTACTTAGTTTTAGGATTGAGTTATGTTTGAAAAAAATTCCATTTTAATTGGTTCTAATAAGTCGTAATTTGCAATAAAGTAAAAATAAAAATGATCCATCTCTTACTTCCCATTCTGTTTGTCACTGTCACCAAGTATCTCTTGATTACCTCCTCGTTATATATGTTAGTTTCTCTGTGATTATGTAAAGAGAGAGATTGGAGAGTGTGAAACATTTGTATGTTAATTTTCATAAGCCGCCAGCCCATAGCTTCTCAACATAATGGCTGAATCAGTAGAGATTCGGCCTGTTCTGATATATTTGAAAGACGCACTTAATCATCTACGTCTGAAAGAAGCACTGAATCATCTGCGTAGTCTGTATTTACAATTTAGATTGACATCAAAGAAAGATTTGACAATGAGATTTTTTAATAGATTTTCAAAGATTTAATCGAATTTTAGATATTTTTAAATTCTGTTGTATCGCGAGGTGGAAAGATACACAGATGTATGACGTGCTTAACACATTTATTAAGCACCAGTATCCGGTACTAAACGGATACATACAAACACAGAACAAATAAGTACAAACAATTAACAAGACAAAACTTACACTAAAACAGGAATGTCAGTTCGGTATAGCCAACGCAGCAAAGTCAGTCTGAATATTCTTCAGCTAGTTAAACTACTTTAATCGTAGGCTATTTTCTGACTATAAGCCAGTCCATCTGGTAGAGTTTTGAAGGGGTGTTAGCTACTCTACAACAAAGTCTTTAAAATCTTTTCTTTTTCTTTAATCGCGTCTAAAATAGTTTTGAATAAGTGAAATTTCTCTGAATGTTTGAGATGAGGCTTGAAGATTAGTATTATCTGCGTTATTCGGACTATTGTCCCCATCTGCATTGTTATTTGTACAACGTTTCGGCCGATATACCCTCCGGCCTTCTTCAGGTATTTCAAGAAAGTTTCCGAGTTCGAAAAGAAGGTTCCAGAGTCCGACAAGAAATACCTGAAGAAGGCCAGAGGGTATATCGGCCGAAACGTTGTACCAATAACAATGAAGATGGGGACAATAGTCCGAATAACGCAGATAATATAAGTGAAATGTTTTGATAAACGAAAAACAGATGAATTCATCAATTTAATTCAATTTCAATTTAATCAAATTTGAATTAACTTAATTTAAATTTACTTTAATATTAATTAACATATTTGTTAACTAGTTAAGAATTTGATTTATAGTCAATGTACTAATTATCTATCTAAACAAATCCGATCTCACTGACAACTTAAAGCGACAATTCTTCCAGGCTGTGGTTATATCAGTACTGCTGTATGGCTGCACCACTATTGAAGTCAGTTAGTCTACTGTTGGTTTTAATAACAGCAGCTAAGTAGAACTCAAGCAGTGTCCAAGACAGCTGGCATAAATAGGAATCAAAAACGATCCATTCATGAATCTGAGTGATTTGGGTCATTCCATTCCTTGAGTTCTGATTGGCTGCTTGACTGCCTGATTTGAATGACATTGCGGAGTCTCATATATACCCTGTCATTTTGCAGTGGACTTTGTAGCATTTCGAGTTTGTATTTAAGTTACAATCGCTTGCTGCCCTGTCTCCCCAGTTCGACGGTAATTGGAACTTATTCTTCAACCACTTGGACCCTAACGAAGTGTTTTGAGAATAAGCTAGATGGGAGTTGCACCAGAACGCTGCGTGCAGTCTTGAACAAGTCATGGAAACAGTACCCTACAATGAAGCAGCTGTATGGCTACCTGCCTCCCATCTCACAAACCATCCGAGTGAGACGGACTAGACATGCAGGATACTGTTAGAGAAGCAAGGACGAGCTCGTAAGTGACGTTTCCCCCGTGGAAGCCAACACATGGATATGCTAATGTTGGCTAGCCAGCAAGGACCTACATTGACCAACTATGCGAGGATGCTGGTTGCTGCACGAAAGACCTCCCAGGGGCGATGAATGATAGGGAAGGTTGGTGAGTGATTGTCATGGATATCCGTGCTGCCTGCGCGACATGATAATGATGACATATATAAAGGGAAGTTGTTTGTATATGTATGTCCGGAGAAAACTTAGAGAATAAAATCATTAACGACAAAGTAAATATATATACACATTAAATATCACCAGGGCTTGTTTTTTGAGCAAAAATAATAGAGCTTTGATCTATAATCGTGAAGATAATTAAAAAATAAAATTTAAATGATAACAGCATGGATTTTTTTCATTTAATATTTTAGATAGTAGACATCAAGATTTCAATTTGCTGGATCAATGCAAGGTCTATTTTTTTATTTTTTTACATAGGGATTTAAATGGGGCATCCCACGAGGATTCAACTCACGATTCAGTAGTAATGGATCCTCGGGACTACCTTTAAAAAATCACCATCTACCCAGGCGATGCTGGGTAGCCGCTGCTAGTTATATCATAAATACTATTGTGTATAAATGATGTGGTTCTAATTTGCTTAGAATATCCAGGTAAACATGGTAAGCTACATCAAGGGCTAGACTATATTGTTTATCTATGGTACTGCATTGATCTTTATTGTATTCCAGTAGTTTTGAAATCATAAATAAGTGCTTAAATGTTTTCTTTTTGGGTCGCATACCTCTTTCCTTACTTACTTCTATTCTTCTTCTGGCGTCTTTGACATCTTAAGTTCTTCTAACGTCTCTTCTAACATCTCTTCTAACATCTGGACGTCGTCTTGGTGGTCGGTTGCACTTAACTCATTTCTTCTTCTAGATCAGTCTTGTTACCAAGACATTCACCAACCACAAAACCGTGTTATTTTCTTAAGCTTTTATTTACTTAACTAAACATTTCATGTAACTAAACATAGCGCGCGTGTGCAGGTGAGTTCCAGTTAAGGCATGACATCTTCTCTGCCCGACGTCCAAACTGAAACTGAGGACCCAACCAGGTCCCACGTGACTTCACGTATTTCGCGGGCTTTCTGTAATCTTCCATGGAAAGTCCCGCCCGTGATATGAAAAGGGCCATCCCTTTAGAAATACAGGGGATTGACAATAATCTTATGCAACCTCATAGATTATGTAACATTTGTCTCTTGGCTGACTTGATGTTTTTTTAATTTGTTTCTTTGTTTAATGGCATATCAACCTTAATGGGCTATTTAATGCTAAATTCTCCCTTTAGGAGAACAATAGTTGTATTGTTTAACCCATTGAGTTGTTAAGGTTAACAAATAATTCAACAAAGAACAAGAACCGAAGTTAAGTTACGACAAACCTATACAGTACTTAGATGGGTGACCCATTAGAAACAGCAGGTATCGTAAGGTGAGGTATGTGTGCCAAACGAAACAAAGTTTCCTAAAAAAGAATTACTGTCGAGTCACGTGTAAAACACCGGTTCCCGCTGGATCACCCAAGAAGGGTTACTATAGAAGAAATTATAAAAGATAAGATTTGAAACCGGACTATATAACAGTTGCATAATTAAAACTACTGAATCCAGTCGGCCCTACTATTTAACCTGGACGACAGAGTGGGGAGAACTATTCTATAGCATTATATGATATACAACATTGGAATCCCATAAAAAGCAAGGTAAAAGTGTACCACCCTATGTTTGGTCATTATAAAGCAAGAACTATGTATATACACACACACACACACACACACACACATATATATATATATATAATATATATATATATATATATATATATATAAAGATAAACCTAATGGGTCAGATAAACCTACTATTTTAGTAGGTTTATCTGACTCATTAAATTTATTTTTATTATTTGCTCTACTTAGGTATCAAGCACTTTTTACTTATTAGCTTTAGATAATCCTAGCGGGTTGTATATATATATATATATATATATATATATATATATATATATATATATATATTGGCAAACTCCTAAACTCGGTAGAACAATTTAGATACTTAGGCAGTAACATCTCCTCAACAGAAAACGACGTTAATGCACGTATAGGAAAGGCATGGGCCGCTATAAATAAATTATAGGTCATATGGAAATCCAATCTCACAGACAAGTTAAAGAGACAGTTCTCCCAGGTTGTTTTCATATCAGTGCTGCTGTATGGCTGCACCACCTGGACCTTAACTAAGCGACTAGAGAATAAACTAGATTGGAGCTGCACAAGAATGCTGCGTGTGATCCGGAACAAGACGTGGAAACAACACCCTACGAGAAAACAGCTGTACGGCCACCTTCCTCATATCACCCAAACCATCCGAGTAAGACGGACAAGACACGCGGGACACTGATGGAGAAGCAAGGACGAACTCATAAGCGACGTCCTCCTGCCGAAGCTAACACATGGGCACGCCAGTGTGGGCCGACCAGCAAAGACGTACGTTGATCAGCTCTGTGCGGATGCAGGATGCTGCATAGAGGACCTCCCGAGAATGATGAGCGATAGGGACGGATGGAGAGAGATTGTCATGGACATCCGCGCTGACAGCGCGACATGATGATGATGATGATGATGATGATATATATATGCATATAAATTGTTATTTCTTTTGGCCAAGTATTGTATCAATAGATTATTTTTGGTTGGTACGATTATCTTGGTCTTTTCTTTTTTTCAAAATTTTTTTCCCCAGGTTATGTTTGGTAGTATATTTTTACAATCAAACTATTTGCCGTTTTTTTTCTCACCACGAGGATTTACCAACAAGTTTGGTAATATATATATATATATATATATATTGGTTTATATATATATATATATATATATGCGTGTGTGTGTGTGTGGTGTGTGTGTGTGTGTGTGTGTGTGTGTTTTTGTTGAACTCAACGGAAACTTCTTGGTTGACGAGTTTTTTTTCTAATTGTCTGGCCATCTTTTTGAATTTGGGTGGAATTGGTGTATGAATGCACCAAAGGTTCTTACACGAGTGTTTTCTGCACAACTTAGTGCCATCATCAAGTGTGAAACTGGTAAGATGTTACCATTGTTTCTTTTTAAACAAACAGTAACAGTAGGAATTAGTTGAAGTGGGGACTCACAAATTTGTAAGAATGTTATGGGGTATGGTGGGAGGAGAATTGGCGGCAAATTATAGGCATTTGAGAACATGTTGACTGGATTCAAAGTTTATCTTGTTTAAGGTGTGTTTCGTTTTGTTTGATATATAAGGCTTCGAGGATTTGAAATTTTTGTTTGTTTTTTTCTTTGTGCAGTATAAGTGTATTTTCAGTTAAAATTTTGGTGACAGGTGAGATGCCGGTTGGTTGGTTGGTTGGTTGGGTTGTCTTTACGGCAGGTCAACCCTTTTTGGGTTATTTTGTACAGAAGACATTTTGTTTTATTTATTCTTGATAGGTACTCACACTTTTTTAAAACTCATTTTGTTAGTATTATCTGCGTTATTCAGACTATTGTCCTCATCTTTATTGTTATCTGTACAACGTTTCGGTCGATATGCCCTCTGGCCTTCTTCAGGTATTTTTTGTCGGACTCGGGAACCTTCTTTTCGGACTCGGGAACCTTCTTTTTGAACTCGGGAACTTTCTTGTCGTAGTCGGGAACCTTCTTGTCGTAATCGGGAGCCATCGCGGAACTTTGAACCTAACCCTTTATTCAGTCCATGGGGGTATCAAGCCTCATCTCAAACATTCAGAGACTCGTTTTTTTTATTCAATCTTATTTTAAACTGATTTTTAAACAGTTTTTTTTTCTATTTAACCCATAGTCGGGACACCAACAGGTACTCTCACTCCAGATCAAAGTAAGCCTGGGAGTAATGTCAATGAAATGGTACTCTACAATTCCCAATTCCCAAGAATTGGAACTTTACCATTAGATAAACTTTAACGTTTTAACCAAGACATTAACACCCTTAGCCTATAGGGAAAAGTTTGGTTTGTTCCTTTCGGGCGTAGCAGGGATCAGACGGGCTCCTGTTTCCTCATGTGACATACCAGGAGTGGATATGATTTACGACCAATTGATTTAACCGTACTCTCTCTCTCTCTCTCTCTCTCTCTCTCTCTCTCTCTCTCTCTCTCTCCGAAACAGAGCCCACGACACGAGCCTTGAAATAAATACTAAGCCTCTTGTGACTATACAACTTACGTGTATGTTGTTCCTTGACCTAACAGCTACTAACAATGACGAGTACTACTAAAACTTGAGTTTGCCCATACGACATATATCGTTCCGAAGTTTGGTACTGTGACCACACCGTTATACTACACAGGTTTTAGTATTATCTGCGTTATTCGGACTATTGTCCCCATCTTTATTGTTATTTGTACAACGTTTCGGTCGATATGCCCTCCGGCCTTCTTCAGGTATTTTTTTCGGACTCGGGAACCTTCTCGGACTCGGGAACCTTCTTTTCGAACCCGGGAACTTTCTTGTCGTAATCGGGAGCCATCACGGAACTTCGAACTTAACCTTTTATTCATGTTCTCATTCCGCTAACCATAGCTGTGGTAGGAGTTGTGTTAATTACTTTTCTATGTTACTGCTTCTACTCGGAGGGCATATCGGCCGAAACGTTGTACAAATAACAATAAAGATGGGGACAATAGTCTGAATAACGCAGATAATACTAATCATCAAGCCTCATCTCAAACACTCAGAGAAATAGTACACAGGTTTTTTTTAAGGCTTTCTGAAAATAAAACAAATGGAGATCAAAAGTGTAATAATCCTTGAAAATGTCTTATCAGTCAAGCTATTTGTTATCAAATAGATTATTCCTTCTAAATTGTGTATATTTGATGCTTGCAGATTTTCATATAAAAAAATATCATTCAGTGAAAAACCACATATAAAAATTTACAAAATATATTTGCTGAATATATTTGTTTATAATATCAGTCATATTTATGTAATAAGTATTCTTAAATAACAGAATCTCTGTCAGTGAGAGTGAAATAATCCCAACAAGATTTGTCAATTTTAAAACAATCTCTAAAAAAAAAGAACATGTTTTAGCTTGCCCTCCTCTTTGTTTTTGTTTTTAATGTCTTACTAACTATAATCCTAAAATATAAGTTCACAAATAAAACTAGAAATTTGCCTGAAGAGCAATATTTTATTGGTTCGTATCTTATCCCCAATAAAGTTGTTTCTTTCTTCTTGTGGGCTGGTCAGCTGAAATGAAGTTCGTTGGAAAAAGCGGAGAATTTTTTAAATTAAAAAAAAATATATATTTTTCGAACATTTAAAAAATTCTCCGCTTTTTCCAACGAATTTCATCTCAAATAAGGATTTACTCTGATGAAGGTCGAATTTTCTTTGTGTGCGGAACATTTATACATTTTTTCTGCTATTATTATTTCATTTCATTTGGTTATTTAAAAATAATAATAGTTTGAATAATGCTCACATGGATAAACTCCTGACCGAAACACGTGTAAGTAAAATTGATTAAAATATCCTATATTATCCATTCTATACTTTCTTTACTTTATTCATTTTTTCAACATACCGTCGGATTCACTTCCAGTTTCATTTTACATCTCTCTCTCCCTCTCTCTCTCTCTCTCTCTCTCTCTCTATATATATATATATATATATATATATATATATATATATATATATATATATATGAAGAAGAGATATATATATATATATATATATATATATATATATATATATAGTTCAATGAAGTAACAAATAAAAGTTTTTGCTTTTATTTATTTATTTCGGAACGGTATTACAACCAGTGGTTTCTTGCTGAAAGCATTCATCAGGTAAAACGAAACGGTTCCTTTGAAAATGACAGAAATGGTGTAAATGGTCAAATGTGTGCGTTTTTTTAACTGTATTTATATGTAATTAAACCCATTCTCAGTCCGTATAGCACTAGCCTAGGAACCATACGGTTGCTGGTTCGATACCGG
>CM042175.1:56694090-56699090 GCA_023376005.1 Doryteuthis pealeii | reverse complement strand
GCGGTGACTCAGGGTCTACATGTCCTGTGAATGACGTTAAACTCTATCTGATGGTGAGGTTCCAGTTTTGGAGGTTTGGGGAATGTGGAGCACCCCTTCATCACCATTGCTCCCTGGTCCACTCTGACCCGGAGTGGTAGTACATGTTAGGGTCCCATCTATGGGTTAAATAGAAAAATGTATTTATAAAAAAATTGTATTATCCATTAAGAATTGATTTATTTCAAAACTTTATCGGCATGACCCACTGAGGTTGATATGCCGTAAAACAAAACTAAAATCAAAATCAAAATTTTCTCATTATGGATGTCCTGATTGCTTCTTTCCATTCTGTATAAAAACCAAATACAATTTCATCTACAATTCCTAATCAATTTTTTTTAACTTAGAAGAATTACAGATTATATACGAGTCTCAGCTGAAAAGAAATTTAATTAATTTTTAATTACTGAATCGTTTCAATCAAACTGATTCAATGGAAATAAATTGAAATTCTTTAAAATAGATATTACCATTTCTGCCCACAATAGCAGAAATAATTTATCATACCATTAATTGATCAAATTCATTTAATATGACACGTCTTTTCTTTAGTTTCAAATTTCATATTTTTAGATTCTAAAAAACAAAATATTTATCTAATAACTACTAATTAATTGATAAAATTCATTTAAAATATGAAACGCCTAATTTTTAGTTTCAAATTTCATATTTTTAGATTCTAATAACAAATATCTATTTAATAACTACTTTAGTCTTATTGTTATTTAATAATTTTTGTAGAAAACTTTATTGAAAATTTAGGTCCTCCGTTTTAAACAGAACAAATACTGATGTATAATTTTTCTTTTACAAGATAATAGTTAATTAAATAATTATCGAAAAGAGTAAAAAATAGATCTCCAAAAATTAATTTTTAGTATTTATTTCACATTTAATTTTCCGATTTTCAGTACTTAATTTCTGCCAAGCGAACTCCCTTAATTTTTTTTTCTTCTATTCACAACTCCGTTTTTTTGTCTCTTTATTTACACTGTAGAGTTTCAAATGTTTCGAAAGTAGATAACCCCCACCGATATTTTACGCCCCAAAAATAGGGGGGCGGGGGACAATTTAAGTAACCTGAAAAAATCAGAAAGTTTTTAAATAAAATATCTAATGCATTATAAAAATTAATTCAGTCATAAATTAACAATGAAAATTTCATTAAAATCGGATAATTCCCTGATTTATGGTATTTTTTTTCAATCGGGGAGCGTTGAATTTATTTTGTAAAATACTGATTTTTCACCATCTTTGTCAGTGCCAAGTATAAAATGTATTAAAAATGAATTACATGTGTAATATTATTTTGCTTTTTTAAATTTTTTATTTTTGTTTTACTGATGCTCATTATGTAACTACTTTTCAAGTTAGACAAAAAGGTACATATCGCACAAATCCGTCCTGGCCATCTGCCCTAAAAAAACGCTAAGCGGTTCCTGTAGAAAATCCGACCCGTGCTATTTATGAACTCCCAAGCTGGTTGAAGGCAAAAAAAGTTATTGCGATATGAAAGCAATATTTTACCCCGCACCCAAGTCTTTTCTCAACAAGTAAACGTAAGTATTTTCTATTTGTTTTTGTTTTTGTTTTGAATTAAAATGAAATGAAAATACCAAAAAAAGAAGAGGTAAAATATTTAAATTTACTTGTCGATAAAAAATATCTATGGGTGGCTTACTTTTAACGCCTTCAAACCACTAAAAAAAAGTTATTTGTCGATAAAAACACCTTCAAACCGCTAAAGATATTTTAAAGATGGTGGGGGTTAAAATATTTATATTTACTTGTCAAGAAAAGACTTGGTAATATATTAAGAAAAGTTATTTCTTCTTGTTAATCGATTTTTTTAAAGGTTCATCACCAAGACTTTTGCTTATATTCCTTAATATAAAACCAAACAATTAGAAATCAATAATATTAAGCACATATTTATTAAAACCAAATATTTAATATCAATATGCAAATTAACATTCCCATTCATACTGTAAAACGCTATTTTGTTGTATATATGAATACAATTGCATCCGTAGATATGTCCAATATATCGAACTCCGGTTTCGACCGGGGGTCCAGTGAGCTTAGGCCGCTGGACCTTATAAGTTAATAGCGTCGATCCCAGGGGGCTATCCCCCCAGGCAATACCTGCTCTCTTGACTTAAAGGGGCAGGGCTGGGTTTATTGCCCTGCGCCTGAGGCGCCCCCTTGAGGCGGAATGCCGATGGGATCGACGCAATTTTTGTTCTTTCCCACCCATGAGCTTCGGCTTGTGGGTGGGCCCACATTAAAACGAGGCCTTGTGCCCAGCCCATACAAGTGGGGTATGAGGCAAATACCTCGAACTCCGGTTTTGACCGGGGGTCCAGAGGCTTCGGCCTTGAACCTTACAAGTTAACATCGTTGAACCCAGGGGGCCACCCTAAGGCAACACCTACCCCTTGATTTAAAGGGACAGGGTTGGATTTATTGCCCAGTGCCTGAGGCGCCCCCTTGAGGGGGAATGCCGACGGGATCAACGCATTTTTGCACCCGCCACACATGAGCATCGGCTTGTGGCTGGTCCCACATTAATTGGGACTCGCGCCTAACCCGTACACGTGGAGTACGTAGTAAATATCCTTGTTTGTAGATATATCTAACACTGGTTTCGACCGGGGGCTCCAGTGGCTTCGGCCCTGGACCTTACAAGGTAGCATCGTTGATCCTAAGGGGCCATCCCCCCAGGCAACACCTGCCCCCTTGATTTAAAGGGACAGGGATGGGTTTATTGCCCAGTGCCTGAGGGGCCCCTTGATTTAAAGGGACAGGGGTGGGTTTCTTGCCCAGTGCCCGAGACGCCTCCTTGAGGGGAAATGTCGACGGAATCAACGCATTTTGGCAGCCACCACCCATGAGTCTCGGCTTGTGGGTGGGCCCACATTAATAGGGCCTTGTGCCTAACTTGTACACGTGGAGTACGAGGTAAATATCTAGTATGTAGATATGGTCAACAGTATTAATAAGCTAAAACAATTTTATTAATAACTGAGGTTAAAATAAAAAAATAAAATCATGGAGAATGTGACATAAAAACTGAGGTGATTGGGACTCGAATAATAACATAGTTTTGGTTACAGACAGACAAACACACAGACAGACAAACACACAATCAATTTGAAAAACAGAGCCGACCACTACTGTTCTTCTACGAGGATGGTTAATGTGTGTATGTTTAATATTATAAAGAATATTTGAACAAAAAAAGCAACTACTACTGTTCTTCTATAAGGATGTCTAATGTATGTATATTTAATACTATAAATAATATATGGTAAACAGAACCAACCACTACTGTTCTTCTACAAGGATGGATATATTTAATATTATAAAGAATATCTATAAAAACAGAACAACACACTACTGTTCTTCTACAAGGATGTATAATGTGTGTATATTTGATATTGAAAACAATATCTAAAAAAGAAAACAGAGACACGCACTACTGTTCTTCTACAAGGATGGCTAATGTGCATATATTTGATATTATAAAGGATATCTAGAAAAACAAAAAACACCCACTACTGTTCTTCTACAAGGATGGCTAATGTATGTATATTTAATATTATAAAGAATATCTCGAAAACAGAAACACCTAATACTGTTCTTCTACAAGGATGGATGTGTTTATATCTAATATTGTAAAGAATATCTGGAAAAACAGAAGCGAATATCAAAGTGTACTTTAGATATGATTGACTTGAAAGACCGAAAACGGATAATTCATAGATTGTTTATTTCTGTTCTAGTTAGAGATTTGTTGTTTTTTTTTGAAAAAGCCAATGTTATATGACTGAGTGAAAATATCGGTAAGAGAGACAAGAAAAAAAAATATCTAGATTTTTAGATTAAAAGACTGGTGAGGTCTGTCTAAAAAATAATATAAAGAATTCGTCCCAGAACTTTTTTTTTCTTCAATCAAAATGAAGAATGTCTATTTGAAAAAAACAAACAAAATTGCAACGATGAATCAAGAATAAAAATGAAGAGAAGAATTAAAAACACAACAACAACAACAAAAAATAAATATAGTTCGATTCTGTATTTTGTCCAAGGTCATAACGATAAACAAACATATTGAAAAGCAAACCATTCTATCTTTCTGTCATTATAGGAGGCTGAGTCAAAAAGTTATGCCATATTATTTATTTCATGGGAAGTATTTTTATAAAACTACATTGAGACCCTAACGAGGATCAGGACGAGTAAAAAATTTTAAAATATTTGGGAGATCTGTTATATATATACGAGGGTAAATCAAAAAGTAATGTCATCTTCTTTATTTCATGTAAAGTTTATATATATATATATATATATATATATATATTATATATATATATATATATAAGTAAAGAAATAACAAAAGACTTAGAGATTGAGCATTATAGTCTATTTCAGGGAGCTTAGACAAAGTGTCTAACTCTCCCAACTCATCAGATGCTATTTTTTTAAATAAAACTATTGTGTCGTAAGGAAGATTTCTTCTCTGGACTTTTGGATTTTATATATATATATATATATATATATATATATATATATATATATATATATGTGTGTGTGTGTGTGTGTGTGTGTGTGTGTGTGAAATAAAAGGAAATTAATCCGACAGTGTGAATTTGATATATTGAAAAAAAAAACAAATGATGTTTACAAAAGCATGGGATCATCAGGAGAGAATGTGCACCGTGAGGTCCCTCGGAATGTGAGGTCCCTCGGAATATCTGTATCGACCGTATGTAATAGATCGGTCTTCAACAAAAGTAAAACGGGATGAAATGACCGTTAGAAGAAGAATGCGCAAACAGAACGCTGTTAGTCAAAGTTGGAATTTTTCAAAAAATGCGTTATCTGAATTATATATATATATATATATATATATATATATATATATATATATATATAAAACTAAGGCCTACATTAAG
>CM042175.1:56681590-56689090 GCA_023376005.1 Doryteuthis pealeii | reverse complement strand
GAATCTCTATTAATAATATATATATATATATATATATATATATATATTGTATGTGTGTACCTAGGAAACTACCGCATTTGACGGCATATAAGACGCACGGGCATATAAGACGCACCCCCATTTCAGCAGGCCAGATTCAGGAAAAAAAAGTTTTTAGTGTATTTAAGCATATATTGTTGAAAACAGTCTAACTGTGCATTACACAAGCAGAAACATAGCTGTATAAAAGCAATTTGTTAACCTTGATTATAACAATACCAGCAATAAAATAAGGATGCATAGAGTTTAGGGTAGGTGAAAGTACTGAGTGTAAGCTGGTTTAGTGAGCATCATAGTGAAGATTAGGCTAGGCCTACGGGAGGTCTCAAACTTCATCTACGATGTATAGGACGCACGGGAGATTTTTGAGCCAAAATTTTGGAAAAAAAGTGCATCCTATATGCCGTCAAATACGATATATATTCTATTTATTTTAAAAACTTAAAAGGGTTTCAAGGATCTTCTAGTTAGTAGACGAGTCTTGAACCTTTTGGGTTTATGTTTTTAGTTCATCATAATTGATTCTTCTTTAGCTTTTAAGAAGTGAAAGATGATAATTAATTAGCATCCGTTATAGCGAGAATTTGGCTGTTTACAAAAAAGACCTTTCACGCAAATGTGGACCCAACATTATTCAGTTAATCTTCTAATATAAGAATTATTTGCTTTAAAAACAAGATTATTTTGTAGGTTTATTCTTATGCAGTAAAAAAAAGTTCTTATATCTTTAGTTTATGTAATTAAATTCAAATGCAAATAATTTTTTTAAAAAAGGGGAATTGGTTTTGCGAATACAAGAAAAGCCAAAGATGGAAATAATAAACCTAGTTTTAATGTAAAAATGAGAGACGATGGCGTAGTGTCCAAATTATTTTTTAACTACCTGGCCTGGTCGGGTTCATATGGTGTATGAGCTGTTGCCCAAGCAGCAAATCCGCCCCTCTCCACATTGCCACCGTTATCCAAAGGCAAGGTAAGGAACCAATGCAGTTTGGCAACAGTAGTGTCACAGGAGTTGCTGGGCATCCCTGGATTTCAGCGTCACACCACTTGTTTGTGACCCGTGATGCTTAAAGAGGGAATCCTGGTCACTGAGCATTCAATAACATGCAACACTCCACTTGGGATAAACTGTCTGTAGGTGAGGCCCCTTCTGTCAGTCGACTGGTCATGTAAAGCTCTAGCATCTATATGATTGTACCAACACTAGTACCCTTATGGCAACCTATAAACCCTTTTATCATATATGTGCTAGAAGACAGTGATGAGGATGTTACTGTCTCTCCACATTGCCGCTGTGATCCAAATGAAAGGTAAGGAACTCATGCAGTTTGGCATCAGTAGTGTCGCAAGAGGTGGGTAGCCCTGGAATTCAGCATTGCACCCCTTTAGGGACTCTAGCTCCTGATTTACTTTCGAGGTTTACTCCCTAGCTTTTCCTCGGCAGCAGAGGTTTTGTGTCAGTCTTTTCCTCGACTTAGAAGTAAAAATTACTTGATGATTAAAAACTTAAATATTTCGACTTAAGAAACAACTATACAAATAATGTAAATATAAACGTGGCATAAAATAAAAGGCATAAAATAACTCTAGAAAAGTTGACAGGCCATTAAAATCAATCAATCGAATCTCACAATCAGTTAATAGGGTCATTTACTGATCTATAATTTTGGGCACTTAAAGTCAAAGGTAATACCATTTTGTGGTATTGTGGATCACATCCCTACTTCATACATACATTAAATGTATCATACATCAAAATGAAGCTGGTCCTCTGTGGATCACATCCCTACTTCCCCACATAGGGAATCAAAAAGTAATGCCATTTTGTTTAGGACAGGTATAATTACCAACACAGGAACATGTATCATACATCAAAATGAAGCTGGTCCTCTGTGGATCACATCCCTACTTCTCCACATAGGGAATCAAAAGTAATGCCATTTTGTTTAGGACAGGTATAATTACCAACACAGGAACATGTATCATACATCAAAATGAAGCTGGTCCTCTGTGGATCACATCCCTACTTCTCCACATAGGGAGTCAAAAAGTAATGCCATTTTGTTTAGGACAGGTATAATTACCAACACAGGAACATGTATCATACATCAAAATGAAGCTGGTCCTCTGTGGATCACATCCCTACTTCTCCACATAGGTGATCAAAAAGTAATGCCATTTTGTTTAGGACAGGTATAATTACCAACACAGGAACATGTATCATACATCAAAATGAAGCTGGTCCTCTGTGGATCACATCCCTACTTCTCCACATAGGTGAGTCAAAAAGTAATGCCATTTTGTTTAGGACAGGTATAATTACCAACACAGGAACATGTATCATACATCAAAATGAAGCTGGTCCTCTGTGGATCACATCCCTACTTCTCCACATAGGTGAGTCAAAAAGTAATGCCATTTTGTTTAGGACAGGTATAATTACCAACACAGGAACATGTATCATACATCAAAATGAAGCTGGTCCTCTGTGGATCACATCCCTACTTCTCCACATAGGTCAAAAAGTAATGCCATTTTGTTTAGGACAGGTATAATTACCAACACAGGAACATGTATCATACATCAAAATGAAGCTGGTCTCTGTGGATCACATCCCTACTTCTCCACATAGGTGAGTCAAAAAGTAATGCCATTTTGTTTAGGACAGGTATAATTACCAACACAGGAACATGTATCATACATCAAAATGAAGCTGGTCCTCTGTGGATCACATCCCTACTTCTCCACATAGGTGAGTAAAAAGTAATGCCATTTTGTTTAGGACAGGTATAATTACCAACACAGGAACATGTATCATACATCAAAATGAAGCTGGTCCTCTGTGGATCACATCCCTACTTCTCCACATAGGTGAGTCAAAAAGTAATGCCATTTTGTTTAGGACAGGTATAATTACCAACACAGGAACATGTATCATACATCAAAATGAAGCTGGTCCTCTGTGGATCACATCCCTACTTCTCCACATAGGTGAGTCAAAAAGTAATGCCATTTTGTTTAGGACAGGTATAATTACCAACACAGGAACATGTATCATACATCAAAATGAAGCTGGTCCTCTGTGGATCACATCCCTACTTCTCCACATAGGTGAGTCAAAAAGTAATGCCATTTTGTTTAGGACAGGTATAATTACCAACACAGGAACATGTATCATACATCAAAATGAAGCTGGTCCTCTGTGGATCACATCCCTACTTCTCCACATAGGTGAGTCAAAAAGTAATGCCATTTTGTTTAGGACAGGTATAATTACCAACACAGGAACATGTATCATACATCAAAATGAAGCTGGTCCTCTGTGGATCACATCCCTACTTCTCCACATAGGGAGTCAAAAAGTAATGCCATTTTGTTTAGGACAGGTATAATTACCAACACAGGAACATGTATCATACATCAAAATGAAGCTGGTCCTCTGTGGATCACATCCCTACTTCTCCACATAGGTGAGTCAAAAAGTAATGCCATTTTGTTTAGGACAGGTATAATTACCAACACAGGAACATGTATCATACATCAAAATGAAGCTGGTCCTCTGTGGATCACATCCCTACTTCTCCACATAGGTGAGTCAAAAAGTAATGCCATTTTGTTTAGGACAGGTATAATTACCAACACAGGAACATGTATCATACATCAAAATGAAGCTGGTCCTCTGTGGATCACATCCCTACTTCTCCACATAGGTGAGTCAAAAAGTAATGCCATTTTGTTTAGGACAGGTATAATTACCAACACAGGAACATGTATCATACATCAAAATGAAGCTGGTCCTCTGTGGATCACATCCCTACTTCTCCACATAGGTGAGTCAAAAAGTAATGCCATTTTGTTTAGGACAGGTATAATTACCAACACAGGAACATGTATCATACATCAAAATGAAGCTGGTCCTCTGTGGATCACATCCCTACTTCTCCACATAGGTGAGTCAAAAAGTAATGCCATTTTGTTTAGGACAGGTATAATTACCAACACAGGAACATGTATCATACATCAAAATGAAGCTGGTCCTCTGTGGATCACATCCCTACTTCTCCACATAGGTGAAAAAAAGTAATGCCATTTTAGGACAGGTATAATTACCAACACAGGAACATGTATCATACATCAAAATGAAGCTGGTCCTCTGTGGATCACATCCCTACTTCTCCACATAGGTGAGTCAAAAAGTAATGCCATTTTGTTTAGGACAGGTATAATTACCAACACAGGAACATGTATCATACATCAAAATGAAGCTGGTCCTCTGTGGATCACATCCCTACTTCTCCACATAGGTGAGTCAAAAAGTAATGCCATTTTGTTTAGGACAGGTATAATTACCAACACAGGAACATGTATCATACATCAAAATGAAGCTGGTCCTCTGTGGATCACATCCCTACTTCTCCACATAGGTGAGTCAAAAAGTAATGCCATTTTGTTTAGGACAGGTATAATTACCAACACAGGAACATGTATCATACATCAAAATGAAGCTGGTCCTCTGTGGATCACATCCCTACTTCTCCACATAGGTGAGTCAAAAAGTAATGCCATTTTGTTTAGGACAGGTATAATTACCAACACAGGAACATGTATCATACATCAAAATGAAGCTGGTCCTCTGTGGATCACATCCCTACTTCTCCACATAGGTGAGTCAAAAAGTAATGCCATTTTGTTTAGGACAGGTATAATTACCAACACAGGAACATGTATCATACATCAAAATGAAGCTGGTCCTCTGTGGATCACATCCCTACTTCTCCACATAGGTGAGTCAAAAAGTAATGCCATTTTGTTTAGGACAGGTATAATTACCAACACAGGAACATGTATCATACATCAAAATGAAGCTGGTCCTCTGTGGATCACATCCCTACTTCTCCACATAGGTGAGTCAAAAAGTAATGCCATTTTGTTTAGGACAGGTATAATTACCAACACAGGAACATGTATCATACATCAAAATGAAGCTGGTCCTCTGTGGATCACATCCCTACTTCTCCACATAGGTGAGTCAAAAAGTAATGCCATTTTGTTTAGGACAGGTATAATTACCAACACAGGAACATGTATCATACATCAAAATGAAGCTGGTCCTCTGTGGATCACATCCCTACTTCTCCACATAGGTGAGTCAAAAAGTAATGCCATTTTGTTTAGGACAGGTATAATTACCAACACAGGAACATGTATCATACATCAAAATGAAGCTGGTCCTCTGTGGATCACATCCCTACTTCTCCACATAGGTGAGTCAAAAAGTAATGCCATTTTGTTTAGGACAGGTATAATTACCAACACAGGAACATGTATCATACATCAAAATGAAGCTGGTCCTCTGTGGATCACATCCCTACTTCTCCACATAGGTGAGTAAAAAGTAATGCCATTTTGTTTAGGACAGGTATAATTACCAACACAGGAACATGTATCATACATCAAAATGAAGCTGGTCCTCTGTGGATCACATCCCTACTTCTCCACATAGGTGAGTCAAAAAGTAATGCCATTTTGTTTAGGACAGGTATAATTACCAACACAGGAACATGTATCATACATCAAAATGAAGCTGGTCCTCTGTGGATCACATCCCTACTTCTCCACATAGGTGAGTCAAAAAGTAATGCCATTTTGTTTAGGACAGGTATAATTACCAACACAGGAACATGTATCATACATCAAAATGAAGCTGGTCCTCTGTGGATCACATCCCTACTTCTCCACATAGGTGAGTCAAAAAGTAATGCCATTTTGTTTAGGACAGGTATAATTACCAACACAGGAACATGTATCATACATCAAAATGAAGCTGGTCCTCTGTGGATCACATCCCTACTTCTCCACATAGGTGAGTCAAAAAGTAATGCCATTTTGTTTAGGACAGGTATAATTACCAACACAGGAACATGTATCATACATCAAAATGAAGCTGGTCCTCTGTGGATCACATCCCTACTTCTCCACATAGGTGAGTCAAAAAGTAATGCCATTTTGTTTAGGACAGGTATAATTACCAACACAGGAACATGTATCATACATCAAAATGAAGCTGGTCCTCTGTGGATCACATCCCTACTTCTCCACATAGGTGAGTCAAAAAGTAATGCCATTTTGTTTAGGACAGGTATAATTACCAACACAGGAACATGTATCATACATCAAAATGAAGCTGGTCCTCTGTGGATCACATCCCTACTTCTCCACATAGGTGAGTCAAAAAGTAATGCCATTTTGTTTAGGACAGGTATAATTACCAACACAGGAACATGTATCATACATCAAAATGAAGCTGGTCCTCTGTGGATCACATCCCTACTTCTCCACATAGGTGAGTCAAAAAGTAATGCCATTTTGTTTAGGACAGGTATAATTACCAACACAGGAACATGTATCATACATCAAAATGAAGCTGGTCCTCTGTGGATCACATCCCTACTTCTCCACATAGGTGAGTCAAAAAGTAATGCCATTTTGTTTAGGACAGGTATAATTACCAACACAGGAACATGTATCATACATCAAAATGAAGCTGGTCCTCTGTGGATCACATCCCTACTTCTCCACATAGGTGAGTCAAAAAGTAATGCCATTTTGTTTAGGACAGGTATAATTACCAACACAGGAACATGTATCATACATCAAAATGAAGCTGGTCCTCTGTGGATCACATCCCTACTTCTCCACATAGGTGAGTCAAAAAGTAATGCCATTTTGTTTAGGACAGGTATAATTACCAACACAGGAACATGTATCATACATCAAAATGAAGCTGGTCCTCTGTGGATCACATCCCTACTTCTCCACATAGGTGAGTCAAAAAGTAATGCCATTTTGTTTAGGACAGGTATAATTACCAACACAGGAACATGTATCATACATCAAAATGAAGCTGGTCCTCTGTGGATCACATCCCTACTTCTCCACATAGGTGAGTCAAAAAGTAATGCCATTTTGTTTAGGACAGGTATAATTACCAACACAGGAACATGTATCATACATCAAAATGAAGCTGGTCCTCTGTGGATCACATCCCTACTTCTCCACATAGGTGAGTCAAAAAAGTAATGCCATTTTGTTTAGGACAGGTATAATTACCAACACAGGAACATGTATCATACATCAAAATGAAGCTGGTCCTCTGTGGATCACATCCCTACTTCTCCACATAGGTGAGTCAAAAAGTAATGCCATTTTGTTTAGGACAGGTATAATTACCAACACAGGAACATGTATCATACATCAAAATGAAGCTGGTCCTCTGTGGATCACATCCCTACTTCTCCACATAGGTGAGTCAAAAAGTAATGCCATTTTGTTTAGGACAGGTATAATTACCAACACAGGAACATGTATCATACATCAAAATGAAGCTGGTCCTCTGTGGATCACATCCCTACTTCTCCACATAGGTGAGTCAAAAAGTAATGCCATTTTGTTTAGGAC
>CM042175.1:56671590-56676590 GCA_023376005.1 Doryteuthis pealeii | reverse complement strand
ACTTGGTATATGACTTCAGTATATATATATATATATATATATATATATATATATATATATATATATATATATATATATATAACTCTTTAAAAAATCGAAACCTTACTAGCCAATGTTCAGCTTAGGTCGACTGGTCACGTTGTCTTCCAAAGAAGATTTTATACGGACAATTACCAAATGCTAAGCTTTCTATTGGACGTCCACTCTTACGCTGTAAAAACAAATTGAAGGACAATTTGAAACGCTTCAATATTAACCTGAGTGCTTAGGAAAATCTAGCATCAAATCGGAAAGAATGGCGTACGACATTTTTCACTAGACTAAAGAGCTTTGAAAAAAATAGACTGAAACATCGAGATCAGCTCCGTCTAACTTTAAAACAAAAACATTTGACGTCCACCTTAGAACATTCATTTGTCAGTGTGGCTTCATAGTAAGACAGACGGGAAAATAAAACAATTAACGACAAATTAAATATATATATACATTAAATATCAACAGGGCTTGGCCTTTGAGCAAAAATAATGACGATTTGATTTATATTCGTGAAGATAATTAGAAAATAAAATGTAAATGATAACAGCATGTTTTTTTCCTTTAATATTTTAGATAGTAGACATGAACATTTCTTTTCAGAGTAGCTGGATCAATGCAAGGTTTTTTTTACGGGGCATCCCACGAGGATTCAACTCACGAGTCATTAATAATGGATCTGCGGGACTAACTTAAGAAATCCCCCTTCTACCCAGCCGATGCCGAGTAGTCGTTTCTTGTACATATATAAAGAGCAGTTTATATGTATGTATGTCTGGGGAAACTAAGAAAATAAAGCAATTAACGACAAAGTATATATATATATATTACATTCACTATTAGCAGATCTTGCTTTTTGACCAAAAATAATGAAGATTTGATTTATATTCTTGAAGATAATTAAAAAATGAAAATTAAATGATGACAGCATGGATTTTTATTTTGTATTTAATATTTTAAATAGGAGACATTAATCTTTCTTTTCAGACTGTTGAATCAATGCAAGGTGCTTTTTTTGTACGTAGGGATTTTAAATAGTCTGTCTGTCTGTCTGTCTGTCTGTCTGTCTCTCTCTCTCTCTCTCTCTCTCACACACACACACACACACACACACACACACACACACACAGAGAGAGAGTCACATCTCTCATGTATATACCCAATGTGGATATACAACAGGGAAAACACACTGAATGTATATTCTAATGATTTTTTAGTCGTAGTGGATGTTTACGTGTTTTTGATGACGAATTTCTTTGTTCGATAACACTTTTTATGAAAAAGCGGTTTAGTGGCTTTTAAGCTAGTTTCTCGTCACTGGAATAATTATTAGCTCAGACTATCATTTCTCCGGCCCATGAAAGGGGTTTTGAGAGGCAAAAATTTTTCCAGTGACGAGGAAGTGAAATGTGTTGTGAAGAAGTGGCTCAAAGATCAGTCAACAGAATTTTATGCGACAGGGCTACATGCTCTCATTCGAAGGTTGAACATTGTTATTGGGAGAAAAACGACTATGTGGAGAAGTATGGATGTTCTAAACAAAATGGCATTACTTTTTGGCTCACCTATGTAGAGAAGTAGGGATGTGATTCACAGAGGACCAGCTTTATTTTGATGTATGATACATGTTTCTGTGTTGGTAATTATACCTGTCTTAAACAAAATCGCATTACTTTTTGATTTACCTATGTGGAGAAGTAGGGATGTGATCCACAGAGGACCAGCTTCATTTTGATGTATGATACATGTACCTGTGTTGGTAATTATACATGTCATAAACAAAATGCATTACTTTTTTGACTCACCTATGTGGAGAAGTAGGGATGTGATCCACAGAGGACCAGCTTCATTCTGATGTATGATACATGTTCCTGTGTTGGTAATTATACCTGTCCTAAACAAAATGGCATTACTTTTTTACTCACCTATGTGGAGAAGTAGGGATGTGATCCACAAAGGACCAGCCTTATTTTCGTATATTTCCCTAACAAAGGAAAGATGAAAGAAAAATTGTGAGATCTCATTGATTGTATATTCTAAGTTTTTTATTTGATTTTTAGTGACGAATTTTGTTCGATAACACGTCTTTTTTTTATATAACAAGGATTTTGAATTCGTAAAAATATATTTACTTTTGCCCCACCTCCTCAAGTGCGGTTTTTGGGATTTTTTTTTTTTATTTAGTAAATAATTTAATAGGATTTATTTGACTTTACTCCATATTTTTTTCATTTTTTACTTGAGACATTGTAATATATATTTTTGAAACCGAAAAAAAGGGATTTGCCTTGCTGATAGTTTTTCACAGGATTTTATTTCATATATGCTAATAATTCAATTGCCTCAATCTACGCCCCACCCCCCTTTTTATCTGTGCCCCTTTTTTCATATGTAACCCTTTTCCTCAATTTTATGTTCGTGCGAAAAGGATTACCCATTTTTTTTAATTTAGTTTAAAAAAAGGATTTATTTTTTTGAAAAAATTAGGGATTAGATTTGGAAAAGAAATATCTGTCTGATTATCACCCTTTTTTGAAAACGAAATGAAAAAAAATGAAAAAAAATGTGGGAAATTAAAGAAAGGAGAGAAAAAAGGAAAAAAAAAAAGAAAATTTCAGAATCTGGAAGATTTAAAAGAAAAATAAACTTAATGTTTTAAAAAAAGCGAGAGATAAAAAAAATAATAAAAACGGTCAACAAGGGTTAAATAATGAGAATTTCAAGCAAAAACAAAAAGAAAAAAATCAGGAAAAACAAGAATAAAAAGGGAAGAAATGTAAAAATAAAAAGAAAGAAAGAAAAGTTTTTTTAAAAATAAAGAGGGAATAAAGTTTTTTAAGACTCGTTTTCTTTTAAAACAAAATTTTTAAAACTTTTTTTATGTATTTAACCCATAGACGGGACCCGAACAGGTACTACCACTCCAGGTCAGAGTGATCCTCGTTTGTTGGTTGGATTTTACGGCATGTCAACTCTTGTTAGGTTATTTTATACTGAAGACGTTTTTTGTTTAATTCATTATTATTGGGTATTTTAAATTTTTTTTTTTACTTTAAAAAATCTATTTAACCTATGTGTGGGACCCTAATAGGTACTACCATTCCAGATCAGAGTAGACCTGGGACTAATAGCAATAAAGGGGTATTCCACACCCTTCAGAGCTCAAGAACTGGAATCTCATTACTAGTACAGTTTAACGTCATACACAGGACATAAAACCCTCAGGACATCTCAAGACTCTTTTTATCATATGGGTGCTAGAAGGCTGTGGCTGAGGGTCTACATGTCCTGGAAATGACATTAAACTCTATCTGATGGTGAGGTTCCAGTTCTGGAGGCTTGGGGAATGTGGAGCACCCCTTTATCACCATTGCTCCCTGGTTCACTCTGACCCGGAGTGGTAGTACCTGTAGGGTCCCATCTATAGGTTAAATAGAAAAACCTGAGTTTATAGACAAAATTGGTTATCCATTAAGAATGAATTTATTTCAAAACTTTGTCGGCATTAAATGACCCACTGAGGTTGATATGCCGTAAAACAAAACAAAACAAACAACTAGCAACAAAGCAGTTGTAACTATTATATTTAGATATAATGAATATGTAAATACCTTGGTACCCCCTCACTATAATCTGATTGGACAATGTCATGTATAAATAGTCGACACTGTGTTGGTCCTATACCTATTGCCTCCAACCCGTCCTTCGGGACGGGGGTCCAGTGCGCTTCGGCCACTGGACCGGTGAGATGGTAAATTGATAGCGTCGATCCCAGAGGGTCATCCCTCCAGGCAATACCTGCCCCCTTGACTTAAAGGGACAGGGCTGGGTTTATTGCCCAGCGCCTGAGGCGCCCCCCTTGAGGGGGAATGCCGATGGGATGACGCAATTTTTCTACCCGCCACCCATGAGTCTCGGCTTGTGGGTGGTCCCACATAAATAGGGCCTTCGTGCCTGACACGGTACGAGTGGGGTACTGGGAAAATAAACCTAAGCCTACAAGCTAAACTTACTCGCTAGACGACACCACGACTGCTCGGCAGACGGATTGCTATTCGACATACCAATTACTACTGCGATAATATACCAAATACCATAAAGCTGAGAAATATGGTAAAGATTTTGCAGGAATGTCTCGGGTTGGCATGCAGGTGGAAAAGAATTAAAAATGAAGATGCCAACATTAATTTTAAAAAAAGACAACATTCATGACACTCTCTCATCAACGGTCACAGTCATTCATTGCCCTCGGGAGTTCCTCTGTGCAGATGGATTAGTGTCCAATTTTTTTAAAACTACGTACGCGGGTTCATATGAAGAATGAGCTGTTGTCCAAGCAGTAAATACCCCTTCTCCACACTGCCGCTATGATCCAAAGGAAAAGTAAGGAACCAATACATTTTGGCAGCGGTAGTGTCGCAGGAGTTGCTGGGTAATACTAGATTTCAGCGTCATAGCACCTTAGGGACTCCGGCTCCTGATTTGTATTCGGGGTTTACTCATATAGTAAGCCTAGTTTGTATAGCCTGTTTCTTGTGTGACCCTCACTCAAATTTTGATTTTTGTCTTTAGAAATTACCAACTGACCCTGGATATCTAAAAAAAAAAAAAAAAGAAAAAAGAAAAAGTCTAATTGAAAAAAAAAAAAAAAAAGAAAAGAAAAAGAAAGAAATTCCGTGGGAGAAAATCATGAGAAAATCGAAAGTTTTGAAAAAAAATATGGTAAAAGGGTTGGGTGAAAATGTCAGTGTTGATATGAGTATAAGATATATGGCACCCTTTTTTTTTCTTTTTCAAACTTTTACATTTTTCAGGTCAGTTAACTTTGAACCATGTATCTTTGAGGCGTAACACTGATTCTCAAAGATACGTTGTTTAAAGTTAACTGACCTGAAAAAAAAAACGTAAAAGTTTTTAAATAAATAACGGGTGTATTATATCTTATTATATCATTAATATATTCAACC
>CM042175.1:56666584-56671490 GCA_023376005.1 Doryteuthis pealeii | reverse complement strand
GAGGAAGAGACGCTTCGTTGCCTGACTGTAACGGTGGGTACTAGGAAAAAAGCCTAAGCCTACAAGCTAAACTTACTCGCTAAGACGACACCACGACTGCTCGGCAGACGGATTGCTATTCGACATACCAATTACTACTGCGATAATATACCAAATACCATAATGCTGGAGAAGATATGGTAAAGATTTTTGCAGGAATGTCTCGGGTTGGCATGCAGGTGGAAAAGAATTAAAATGAAGATGTCAACATTTAATTTTAAAAAAAAGACAACATTCATGACACTCTCTCATCAACGGTCACAGTCATTCATTGCCCTCGGGAGTTCCTCTGTGCAGGATGGATTTAGTGTCCAATTTTTTAAAACTACGTAGCCTGGGGCGGGTTCATATGAAGAATGAGCTGTTGTCCAAGCAGTAAATACCCCTTCTCCACACTGCCGCTATGATCCAAAGGAAAAGTAAGGAACCAATACATTTTGGCAAGCGGAAGTTCGCAGGAGTGGCTGGTAATACTAGATTTCAGCGTCATGCACCTTAGGGACTTCGGCTCCTGATTTGTATTCGGGGTTTACTCATATAGTAAGCCTAGTTTTATAGCCTGTTTCTTGTGTGACCCTCACTCAAATTTTGATTTTTGTCTTTAGAAATGACCAACTGACCCTGGATATCTAAAAAAAAAAAAAAGAAAAAGAAAAAGTCATTGAAAAAAAAAAAAAAAAGAAAAAAAGAAAGAAATTCCGTGGGAGAAAACCATGAGAAATCTGAAAGTTTTGAAAAAAATATGGTAAAAAGGGTTGGGTGAAAATGTCAGTGTTGATATGAATAAGATATATGGCACCCTTTTTTTTTCTTTTTCAAAGCTTTTACTTTTTTTCAGGTCAGTTTAACTTTGAACCATGTATCTTTGAGGCGTAACACTGATTCTCAAAGATACGTTGTTTAAAGTTAACTGACCTGAAAAAAAAACGTAAAAGTTTTTAAAAAAAATAACGGTGTATTATATCTATTATTCATTAATATATCAACCCTGAAAATTACATTAAAATTCGGTTCAATCGCTGATTTTTGGTATTTTTCTATCAGTGGACATACGATAGTGGAATTTAGGTCCGTTAAGTTCGATTTAACCGATTATATATATATATATATTATTATATATATATATATATATTATATATATATATATATATATAATATATATATATTACGTTTATATATATATATATATATATATATATATATATTACGTTTTATATACATATATATATATATATATATATATATATATATTACGTTATATATATATAATATATATATATAGTATATATATATATACTAGCAAATATATGCACCCCCCGGGTGCAAGTATTTATGTTTTAATGTAATAAAATATCGTATTAAATTAGAAAGGCTAATGAAACTAAATAAGAATGTAGATAAAAGACTTGAAACAGAGGGGTGATAATCGAAAAATAGAACAACTGAAAACTTACTCTTTCCATCACTCTCGCCTTTCCTTGTTTTTTTTCTAATTTAAGTATTTAGTTAAAAGAGGAAGTAAAGAATAAAATGACAGTTATTTTTTCAATGTTAATAGATTTCATTTAAGATTCATTGAAGAGATTTTTGCTCATATTCATTAAATAAAACCAAACGGTTAGAAATCAATAATACTAAGCATATATTTATTAAAATCACATTTTTAATATCAATATGCAAATTAGCCTTCCCATTCACACTGTAAACTGCTATTTTGTTGTACATATGAATATAATTGCATGTTTTTCGTATGTAGATATGGTTAACAGTATTAATAATGTAAAACAATTTTATTAATAATTGAGGTAAAATTAAATAAAATCATTGAGAATGTGATGTCAATAACTAAGGGAATTGTAACTTGAGTATATATATATATATATATATATATATATATATATATATATATATATATATATATAATAACGAACCGTCTCAAGGCAATGAACACACACGTGTAATCGACTGCAATTAATCGGTATCTAGATTAATTCAGTGGATTTAACCCTGAAAATCCTTATGGTGAAACTCGAGTAGGTTATCACTTGTACCTATATTCTAATAAATTTGCTCTACTAACGTATTGAGCACTTTGTATTTGTTATATCGCTGACTTACCTCCCTGAATTCTGCACCATCTTACCATCGTGACCATATTCACCGGTAAGTCACCTTTTCCATTATATATATATATATATATTAACTAATTAATTTTCAAATGTAGGTATGACTTCAATTAAGCACATATCCTCCAAAAATTGTCGGCTAAAAAAGGCCATATCAAAAATAACACATTGTTTGTTTACTTACTTCATATATATATATATATATATATATAATATATATATATATATATATATATATATATATATATATATATATATATATTTATGAATAGATATTCTTTATGAGTTTTACTATAATAAAATATGTTAAATTAGAAAGGCTAATGAAACTGAATAAGAATGCAGATAAAAAGATTTCGAACAGAGGGGGTATGATTGAAAAATAGAACAACTTTGAAACTAACTCTTTCTTTCATTACTTACTCCCGTCTTTCATTGGTAAATTTTCCTAATTCAACTATTTAGTTAAAATAGCAAGTAAATAATAATATTACAGTTATTTTTTCTTGTTAATTGATTTCTTTAAGATTTATATCTGAGATATTTGCTTATATTCAGTAAGATAAAACCAAACAATTAGAAATCAATAATAGTAAGCATATATTCATTAAAATCAAATTTTTAAGATCAATATGCAAATTAGCTTTCCCATTCACACTATAAACCGCCATTTTGTTGTATATATAAATACAATTGCATGTTTTTAATATGTAGATATGGTCAACAGTTTTAATAATGTAAAACAATTTTATCAATAATTGAGGCTTAAATAAAAATAAAAATCATGGAGAATGTGATGTAAATAACAAAGGGAATTGTGACTTGAGTAGTGATATAGTTACGGTTACAGACAGAAAAACCCACAATCTCCATTATAATAAGATATACATATATTTATTTATTAAAAAAAAAACTTTATATATAATATATATATATATATATATATTGTTAAACTCGACAGACATTTTTTGTCTGGCGAGTTTCTTTATCATCCTTTCCAATTGTCTGGCCATCTTTTTATATCAGGGTAGAATTGGTAAATGAATCCAGCAAAGTTTTTTACACTACTTAGTGCCATCATCAGATGTGAAAGGCCGGTCGAGTTCAACAAAACACACACTGTCAATATATATATATATATATATATTATTATTATTATTATTATATTATTATTTATTTATTTATTTATGTTAGGAAAGCAATTACAATGCGTATAAAAATAAAATAACGTTCAGTCTTATCGATTTCAAAGTAACTTTATCATCAGAGACATTTTCTGAAATGGACGCGTTCTTGTGTCGTTTTTTTTGTACGTTATAAACATGCGTCTTATGAGGGGGGGGGGTTATAACGGCACGCAGAAGTGTCGTAACAGCCGTTGTTCAATCAATTTCAATTTTATTCTTTTTATCTATTTATTTATGTATTTATCTATTTTAATATTTAATTCTAACCTATTGTTTATACGAGGACCTAATTTAGCTATTAATAAACGTTCTCTTATTCTGAGATTACCAATGTTGCGTGTGTGTATTGTTTTTAATGCTTTTATCCTCAAAAATGTTCCCTCTACGAATAAAGAAAGTTAATTTTTTTATTGTGGTGGACGTTGTCAAAAAAGAAGAAGAAGAAGAAGAAGAAAGAAGAAGAAGAAAAGAAGAAAGAAGAAGAAGAAGAAGAAGAGAATGAATGAAGAAGAAGAAGAAGAAGAAGAAGAAGAAGAAGAAGAAGAAGAAGAAGAAGAGAAGAAGAAGAGAAGAAGAAGAAGAATGAAAGAAGAAGAAGAAGAAGAAGAAGAAGAAGAAGAAGAAGAAGAAGAAGAAGAAGAAGAAGAAGAAGAAGAAGAAGAAGAAGAAGAAGAAGAAGAAGAAGAATGAATGAATGGAAGAAGAAGAAGAAGAAGAAGAAGAAGAAGAGAAAAGAAGAAGAAGAAGAAGAATGGAAGAAGAAAGAGAAGAAGAAGAAGAAGAAGAAGAAAGAAGAAGAAGAAGAAGAAGAAGAAGAAGAAGAAGAAAAAGAAATGAATGAATGAAGAAGAAGAAGAAGAAAGAAGAAAGAAGAAGAAGAAGAAGAAGAAAGAAGAAGAGAAGAAGAAGAAGAAGAAGAAGAAGAAGAAGAAGAAGAAGAAGAATGAAGAATGAAGAAGAAGAAGAAGAAGAAGAGAAAAGAAGAAGAAGAAGAAGAAGAAGAAGAAGAAGAAGAAGAAGAAAGAAGAGAAGAAGAAGAAGAGAAGAAGAAGAAGAAGAGAAGAGAAGAAGAGAAGAAGAATGAAGAAGAAGAAGAAGAAGAAGAAGAAGAAGAAGAAATGAAGAAGAAGAAGAAGAAGAAGAAGAAGAAGAAGAAGAAGAAGAAAGAAGAAGAAGAAGAAGAAGACATGAATGAATGGAAGACAACAGCAAACAGAAGCAGAAAGAAGAAGAAAAGAAGAAGAAGAAAGGAGATTGAAGAAGAAGAAGAAGACAACAACAACAATAACAACACAAGAATAAGAAATAACATGAAGAACAAGAACACGAAGAAGAACAAGAACCGAAGAAGAAGAAGAAGAAGAAGAAGAAGAAGAAGAAGAAGAAGAAGAAGAAGAAGAAGAAGAAGAAGAGAAGTGAATGAATGGAAGAGAAGAAGAAGAAGAAGAAGAAGAAGAAGAAGAAGAAGTGAATGAATGAAAGAAGAAGAAAGAAGAAGAAGAAGAAGAAGAAGAAATGAAATGAAGAAGAAGAAGAAGAAGAAGAAGAAGAAGA
>CM042175.1:56639084-56661584 GCA_023376005.1 Doryteuthis pealeii | reverse complement strand
TGGCCATGTGCCACATCTAAGCTAAGCTTAGTATAAAAGGGTATCTCACGTGGTGTAATGGTTAGCAATCTAGATTTACAGACCATTGTTAGTGCGATTCTCATTGGGTACCCCATAATTCTGGTCTCGTGGTGCATCTAAGCTGAACTTAGTAAATAACTATAAACCAAAATGGTTAGCAAACTAGATTCGCAGGCCATTGTTAGTTAGTTCGATTCTCATTGGGTGATTACAACACTTCACATAATAAGATTCTTGTAACCATTTTAGGCTGTAGGTCAGAGCACTTTACAGTGGAGATCCCTTGTGACATAAACTTTGATCCGTGATTGTGTAGTATCCAATAATACTTTTCCGTTGATCCGTGTATCTTGAATCCTATGATCCTTGTATTCATCAGTGTTAAGTAGAATCCTTGTTTGTTGATTCGTTCGTCCGTGTTAAGCACGAGCAACTGAACACCAGTTCACCAAGGCCTTTAAATAGTTAACCAACTACGTATTCGTGTGGTGTCCTTGTATGTTTTTTCAGTATGTCGAATATTGATCTCTTGAGTCTAGATAATTTAGAGTCCAATTCTTTGTTGGCTGGAGGTGGGTGTATAGGGAGATCTAGAGTGTAGGTAGGAAATGTGTTAACAGTGTTAGTCGTTGTTGTTTTAGATTCTTCTTTGATTTTGGATAACCATTTGAGTTGGTAGGCCGTTCTGCAAAAATTGGTTTCAATATCGAGTAGTAGTTTATTATTCAATTTTTGTGACATAATAAATTTTGGTCCGAGACTGAGTAGCTCCAATTCATCATTCGAAAGAGATTTTGTTAGGTCTGTTACTTGGTGTGTTGAAGTTGAAGTTGCATCATCAGATATGTACATCTTATGTTTTATGTTGAAGTCTGCATGGTGTTTATTATGTCGCTGTTGTTTTTTTGTGTAACCACGTACATTTTTTTATTAGACGTTTCTTGTCGTGGTCAACACAGTTGTGGTAGCTTTGATTGATAGCCGATAAAGTAGTATTCAATAGAGATCTGGAAGTTATAGACAATCAACGTAGCTTCAAAGAGTCTATAAATTTAAGCTGTGGCCTCCAACACACATTACATAGCTAAAAATATTCCAACAATTTTTTAGATCGATGTAGACAAATTAAAGAAATTGTTAAACTTCGAATAAAAAGCATTTATGCAGGCATTATCTTCATTTAATACAGAAATATATCATTAATATAAACTCCTCCAATCAATTGGCTGTTCACATCAAGCCGTAGCTCCTATATGATTGCTCCGACTCTATTGCCCTTATGGTAATGCCCAAGCCTTTTTATCATATGGGTGCTCGAAGCGAAGGCTGGGTGTCTTCATGTCCTGGGAATAACTCTAAACTCTATCTGATGGTGAGGTTCCAGTTCTGAAGGTCTGGGTAATGTGAAGCACTCCTTCATCACGATTTCTCCCTGGTTCACTCTGACCTGAAGTGGTAGTACCTATTCGGGTCCCATCTATAGGTTAACTAGAAAAACATGATTTTATAAAAGAAATTATGTATCCATTAAAAATGTATTTATTTCAAAACATTGTCGGCATTAAATGACCCACTGAAGTTGATATGCCGTAAAAAAGAAGATGGTCAATATAAACTAACCTCCAGTCAATGCGAACAGTGAGAGTTCGTATTTATCATTTTATCGATAGAAGAATTTATTAGGTTTGTTTCAGTATGAGGCAAGAACTTAATACTTGCCTGTCTCTTGGGAGACATAGGACGCATTGCCGAAATTCACACAAAAAACAAAAACAAATTAGATTTCTATATAACATTTTTTTTTAAATCATCAGGAGTTTTTAATATCTCTTCTTTCGAATAGATTAAAAAAATTCAATATAATATTAACCTTTATGCGAGTTTCATTGTGTTAAATATAGGATGGGGGAGGTAAATTTCACAGGGAAAATTGGTGGTACCTATGTTCTAAATTGAATCATGTTGTTGTTTTTATGTTATGTTGTTTATGTTTAAACAACCAACAACATAACATATGTTGTGGTTTCAAATAATTATTCTTATTTATTAATTCAAAATATTGATATATATATAGTCTAGAAAGCATTAGATTACGGAAATTCACGAACCCTAACCCTTTTTAGATCTTTCTATTTAATAATGGTTATTGCTGATATTGCTCCAGAATTTTGGGGTATTGTGGTTGTTAAGTATAGGTTGGTTGGTTGGTTGGTTTATTAATTTTAACGGCATATCAACCCGTCCAGGGTTATATCATGCCTAGCGGTTGGGGTGTTATACATATTGTGTATTCTTATATATATACTTTTAGTAATTGGTTTTAACAATGTGTTAGCATTATTGGGAATTATATTGTTTGGCATTGATTTGTTTCATGTCTATATTCTATGGTATAATTTTATTTCCCTTAAAAAGGAGAAAATATCCCCAAAGTTAACATTTTCAAATAGATCCTTCATATTGTTTGCTTTAAAATAATGGTTTCTGATGGGAGCAACAAATCTGCATTCCATCAATAAGTGTTTGACTGTCAGGGGTGTTTGACATGTTTCACATTGTGGTTGTTGTTCTTGTTTGAGTATATAAGAGTGTGTTAGTTTTGTATGACCAATGCATAATCGGGACATAATGACTTGTTCCTTTCTAGACTTCCTTAAAGTTGGTCTGCAGCCTCCCAAAGTCGGTTTGATTAGGAAGAGTTTATTGTGGATACAGTTATTCCAGTGTTGCTGCCATTTTGTATGAAGGAATCTATTAATTTTAGGTTTCAAGTCAGTATATGGTATCTGGAACTTGTCAGGGATTAAATCTAGAGCTGATTTAGCTGCAGAGTCAGCTCTTTCATTCCCCCTCACTCCTATATGACTTGGTATCCAGCATATAATAATCTCCTTAGAGTTAGACATTGAGTCTAATCTATTCAGGAGCTTAATGATGAGAGGGTCTTCCAGTTTTTTATTTCTTAATGATAGTAGGACTGAGAGCGAGTCTGAAAAGATAGGGTTTTATAAGTTCAGAAATTAAAGATATAAACATTGGACTTCATTTCATATTCCACAAACAACTGGAGTAAAAATTTACGCTGCTGAATTCACAGTCTACCGGTTACCCTTAAGAATATCATCACTAGCAATCTAGAAGTTTTTGTTGTTGTTATGTTCGCTATCGAATTAACCTTGAGTTTGTAATATTTTCTCCAGTAAAAAAATAACATAGCAACCAAATAAATATATGCACACACATTCTATTTTATTTTTTATGTACCTGTAATTTTTGAAGAGGGATCGACAGGAAGCACAGCAACTTTATATCCGAGACCAGTCAGATGTTTCCCAAAGGCTTCAATAAATGTACTTTTCCCTGCCCCTGGGGAACCAGATATGCTGATACGAAACGACGTGATCGGTGATAACGTGTGTTTTTCTAAATCTTTTTTCTAATTCGTGTATATAAGGCAAAAAGATGGTAAAATATCCATCATGGTAAAGAATAGAAAATGAACAAAATTTATATTTTTAAAAATATATTTCCAATTTTAGTTTAGATGTATGGTAACGGTATTTGCCTCTCATCCCACTTATGAGGGCGTGACACAAGGACATTTTTATGTGGGCCCGTCCAAAGCCGAAGCTTATGGGTGGTAGGCACAAAAAATTGCGTCGATCCCGTCAGCATTCCCCTCATGGGGGACGCCTCCTGGGATCGACGCTGTTAATTTACTTTACCGGTCCAGTGGTCGAAGCACACTGGACCCCCGGCTCCTGGACCGAGTTCATTAGGAAAGTATATATGTATGATAACTGTACATCAAAACTCTACAAATTTTAAAAAACATGTCCGCCCTGTCGGTTGGGGCGTTAGAATGCTCGACTGCACCTCTGCAGAGGGGTAAAACTCACCCAATGGGGCCACCTGTTGGCCGTGGGTGGCGACCCGTTATGCTTAAGGATAGAGCCCAGGGGATGAGCAGTTCATGACTTGTAATACTCCACTTTGGCCCTATCTTAGGCTAGACGGGCGGTCGGAGAGGCCCCCTCCTATCAATCGGCTGGTATCATCAAGCCCTAGCACCTATATGATTTTCCCAACGCTATTGCTCTTATAGCACGCCCCAACCTCTTTTTATCATATGGGTGATAGAAGGCGGTGGCTGCGGGTCTACATGTCCTGGGAATGACGTTAAACTCTATCTGATGGTGAGGTTCCAGTTTTGGAGGTTTGGGGAATGTGGAGCATCCCTTAATCACCATTGCTCCCTGGTCCACTCTGACGCGGAGTGGTAGTACCTGTTAGGGTCCCATCTATGGGTTAAATAGAAAAATGCATTTATAAAAAAATTGTATTATCCATTAAGAATTGATTTATTTCAAAACTTTATCGGCATTAAATGACCCACTGAGGTTGATATGCCGTAAAACAAAACAAACCAAACCAAACCAAACCAAAAAACATGTGTGGTACCTGCGGACCGCCGGGTAGTACTCCACGGATCAGCACCCGTCAAGCATGTCAATAGGTAGTTGTATTGCAGTATAATGGTGGACGATCGTAGATTGCTTCTTATTTTGTCAAGTCTTGGGTCGATAGAAGAGGGTCACGTATGCCCTTCTGTTTGGAGATTAAGGAGACTGTACTGAAATTTACAAAAAAAACAAACAAATTAGGTTTCTATAAAACAGCGTAGGCAAAAAGTTGGTAAAATAGCCATCGTGGTAAAGAATTTATTTTTCAATTTTAGTTTATATACAGAGCAATATTTATCTTTGAAAGGAAGGAAAACCTCAACACCGTTATTCCATAATAAATTTATTTCGACCAAAATTGGGGCCTTTATAAATCTAAGTTGATTTAATATTGCTTCCCAGAATTCAGTCTCATCAGATGGTAAATCAAAATAAAAAGGTGACTTACCGGTGAATATGGCTACGATGGTTAGGTGGTGCAGAATTCAGTGGGGTCAGTCAGCGATATAAAAAATACAACATTCTCAATACGTAAGTAGACCAAATTTATTATAATATAGGTGCAAGTGATAACCTACTCGAGTTTCACCATAAGGATCTTCAGGGTTAAATTCACTGAATTAATCGATCTTCAAAACTATACAATTTAAAAAAAATCTCTACTTCAACTTTCTTGCACAAGTCCATATTACCTTTAAGCACCCCTTTTTGATCTCGATTAAGAAAGGACATGTTTTTCATTTACACCGTCAATGTCCGGTTGTTTGTTAGGGGTTAGGGGTTAAGGTTAGGGTTAGGTTTATAGGTTAGGGGTTAGTTTTATTATTTTTTTTTAAATCTAAAAATCATCTGTTAAAACAACCGGATATTGACGGTGTAAATGAAAAACATGTCCTTTCTTAATCGAGATCAAAAAGGGGTGCCTAAAGGTCATATGGTCCATAATAATAATAATAATAATAATAATAATAATAATAATAATCCTCTCAGACTTAACCTAGAGATTTCCGAATATCCATTACATCGTAATATCGTCTGACATTCTCTCTGCATTTGAGACCAATTTTTTTTTGTGTGTGTGTGTGTTTTTCAATATTTTTTTTCCACATTTCCGCGATATTTTTTTTTAATACTCAAAGTTCTGAAAATCTTCATCAGTGGATTATATCGGCTGTTAGAGAAGATCTCTCAAACAAAAGGTGTCTCCTCCTGCACCACAAGAAAACCGAATATGGCCAATTGAATCACATTCGCGTTTAATCTCATCTCCATCTTGTTTCTAAAAGTGATCTTTGTTCCGCCATCTTTCTACAATCTTTTTTTTTTTTTTTTCTTTTTTCATTATTTTAATTCCATGTAGAAATAAGGCGATTTACAGTACTCAAAGACGGTGATTAGTGGCCCGAGGCTTCGCGTCTTGCCGGGGGATTCTTCTTCTTCTTCTTTCTTCTTCTTCTTCTTTCTTCTTCTTCTTCTTTTCTTCACAGTCTTTCTTCTTATCTTTAAAACGTTATTCACAAGAGAGACAGTCAAAGTGGATGGAGTAATTTAAATAAAAATTCCGTAAGATCCACCATGTTTTATTTTGATCTTTTAAAACCTTATTTCAGCCAATCAGAGCCCGTAACACATTTAAAAGCATATGGGCGACTAACATGTCACAATGGGTGAAAACATTTTAAACCGCATATTGGCTGAGTTTGCTCCTCACTGGGTGACCTATTAATTTAGATAAAAATTCCGTAAAATCAACCATATTTTATTTTTATATTTTAAAATCTTATTTTATCCAATCAGAACCCGTCACACATTTAAAAGCATATGGGCGACTAACATGTCACAATGGGTGAAAACATTTTAAATCGTATAGTGGCAGATATTGTTTCTCACTGTGTGACCCATCAATTTAAAAACATGTTTGTAAGAACCGACATATTTTATTTTGATCTTTTAAAACCTTATTTCAACCAATCAGATCCCGTCACGCATTTAAAAGCATATAGGCCACTAACATGTCACATTTAGTAGAACCGTTCTAAATCTCATATTCTCAGACAATGTCTCTCACTGGGTGACCTATTAATTTAAATAAAAATTCCGTAAAATCAGCCATATTTACTTTTTCTTTTAAAACCTTATTTCTGCCAATCAGAACCTTTCACACATTTAAAAGCATATAGGCGACTAACATGTCACATTGGGTAGAAACATTTTAGGTAATTTATGAGGAAGTGCGTCCCGGTCTCCTGCCTCATGAATTGCTACCCGGTGACTATCAAAATAACGACCCCAGCTACGGTGTTACTTGTATTTTTTTTTGGGGGGGGGGCTTCTCTTTTTGTCGTAATTCTTATTTATTTATCGTAATTTGTCGTAATTAAAAAATAAATAAATAAAATAAACAAGAATTACGACAAATTACGATAAATAAACAAGAATTACGACAAATAAATAAGAATTTCGACAAATTTCTATAGATAAATAAGAATTACGACAAATTACGATAAATAAATAAGAAAAGGGAAGCACCTCCCACTAAAATACATTTAACGCTCTAAGTTGGTCGTTTTCTTTCAAGTAACACCGTAGCTGGAGTCGTTATTTTAATAGTCACCGAGTAGCAATTTATGAGGCAGGAGACCGGGACGCACTTCCTCATAAATTATCCCATTTTAAATTGCATAGTTGCAGATATTGTTCCTCACTGCGTGACTTATTAATCTAAATAAAAATTCTGTAAAATCAACCCTATTTAGTTTTTCTTTTAAAACCTTATTTCAGCCAATCAGAACCTATCACACATTTAAAATCATATAGGTGACTAACCTGTCACATTGGGTAGAAACATTTTAAAACGCATAGTGGCAGATATTGGTTCTCACTGGGTGACCCATTAATTTTTTTAAAAATTTTGTAAGAACCGACATATTTTATTTTGATCTTTTAAAACTTTATTTCAGCCAATTCAGACCTATCACACATTTTAAAGCATATGGGCGACTAACATGTCCCAAGGAGTAGAAACATTTTAAACAGCATATTGGCTGAGTTTGCTCCTCACTGGGGGACCCATTAATTTAAATAAAAATTCCTTAAATCAACCATTTTTATTTTATCTTTTAAAACCTTATTTCAGCCAATCAGAACCCATCACACATTTAAAAGCATATAGTGACTAACATGTCACAATGGGTACAAACATTTCAAATCGCATAGTGGGAGATAGTGCTTCTCACTGGTGACCCATATTTTTTTTTAAATTCGTAAGAACCGATATATTTTATTTTGATCTTTTAAAACTTTATATCAGCCAACCAGAGACAGTTCTAAAAACACATAGGTGACTAAAATGTCACAATGAGTAGAAACGTGTTTAAATCGCATATTAGCATTGTTTCTCACCGGGTGTCTCGTTATTTAGATAACAATTCCGTAAGATCCGACATATTTCATTTTTATCTTTTAAAAACCTTATTTCAGCCAATGAGAACCCATTACACATTTAAAAGCTATGGGCGACAAATATCTCAGAATGAGTAGAAACATTTTAAATCACATATGGGCTGAGATTGTTCCTCATGGGTGACTCATTCATGGTCATCATCATCAAAGCGTACTGATAGCACGGATTCTCTCTCCTCTCTCTCTTCCATTTGTGTCCTATTAGCCATCGCTCTTGTTAAGTCCTCTTGACGACATCCAGTGTCCGTACAGAGCTTATGAATGACTACGCTGGTCAGTAAACACTGGTAAGCCTATGTGTAGTAGTGGAAAATAAGCAAAAAAAGGGACTCTTTTTTAGATGTGGCCTGATAATTTATATTATTTGGATTATTTGGAATATTGGTGCAATTGGATACATGGCGCAATGAATATAGGTGTTGCGGTAATCAGTTTCTAAGTGACAGTAATCTCTTATGCTGCAGGTTCAATCCTGACCAAGGATGAAAGTAACATAGAAATAATAATCATTACAGTGTAGGACTCAAAGTCATTTAATGAACATACAATTCCGACACGTTGTGAGACAAAACATTTAATATATATAACAGCACATGGAAACGATAAGATACCAACGATAAGATACCAAGTCATATAGGAAGTGAGGGGAATGAAAGAGCTGACAATGCAGTTAAATCGGCTCTAGATTTAATCCCTGACAAATTCCAGATACCATATACTGACTTGAAACTTAAAATTAATAGATTCCTTCATACAAAATGGCAGCAACACTGGAATAACTGTATCCACAATAAACTCTTCTAATCAAACGCGACTTTGGGAGGCTGCAGACCAACTTTAAGGAAGTCTAGAAAGGAACAAGTCATTATGTCCCGATTATGCATTGGTCATACAAAACTAACACACTCTTATATACTCAAACAAGAACAACAACCACAATGTGAAACATGTCAAACACCCCTGACAGTCAAACACTTATTGATGGAATGCAGATTTTGCTCCCATCGAGAAACCATTATTTTAAAGCAAACAATATGAAGGATCTATTTGAAAATGTTAACATTGGGGATATTTTCTCTTTTTTAAGGGAAATAAAATTATACCATAGATATAGACATGAAACAAATCAGTGCCATACAATATAATTCCCAATAATGCAAGCACGTTGTTAAAACCAATTACTAAAAGTATATATATGAATACACAATATGTATAACACCCCAACCTCTAGTCATGATATAACCCTGGACGGGTTGATATGCCGTTAAAATTAATAAACCAACCAACCAACCAACGATAAAATACATAATGTACAGGAGAATAGAACATGTAAATACAAGATACAATATTTAGTATAACAAGATACCAAATGTATGTAAAATATAGATGTTATATACATGGAACTAAAGGATAGTCCATGCTGTATAAGGGACTTACAGTAATGTAGGGGGGGGGGGCAAAACCCCACCGAGAAGGGGGTAGATAGAATCTGACCCATAGCAGTTCTTGAGAAGATCCAGCTAAAAAGAGGAAGCAGCGTTTGAAATGAACGCGCTTAACTACCAGAGGTCCCCCTAGTGGGAACAAACAGCAACGAAGCGAGAAGATAACTCTTCTGGCAAAAGGAAGATAATTCCCTACAACAGCTTAACACCTGTACCCCAGCTGTGGTTAGCGGAATGAGAACAGTATACCCAATAAAGGGCTGGTTCAGAGTTCTCGTGAACGTTCTCGATTACGACAAGAAAGTTTCCCAAGTTCGAAAAGAAGGTACCTGAGTCGAGGAAAAGGTTCCCTGAATTCGAGAAGGTTCCCGAGACCGACAAATATACCAGAAGAATAACCGGAGGGCACAATCGGCCGAAACATTGAGGAGCACCAAGAACAACCAAAGGATTCTATACCAAGGATTTCTGCTGGATAGCGCTCTTTGCTTGAAGCCTAAAGGAGGCCCATAAAATCATAACACAATCACTCGTCCAAACACACACATACACACAAACACACACGTGCAAGGCATACACACAAGATCAAACTTTTCACATAACACACACACGTCCAAGCATATACTACGCACACATCCAAAATACATACGCATAGACATGTTTAACTTAAACACACACACGCCCAGCCTTTTACAAACATATACCATTACACATAGAAACAAACACTATGGTTCTGTGTATGATGATAAATATCTAATGGTGAAGTTCCAGTTCTGGAGAATGTGGTATAATCCGCCATTACTCTCAGATCCACCCTCACCCGGATTGGTAGTAGCTTTTTGGGCCCCATCTATGGGTTAAGTACAAAAAAAAACTTTAAAAAAATGTGTTAAAAAATGTTTCTTCCAAACTATCGCTACGAATCTTTCAAAGCTTTGCCGGCATTAAATAACCCACCAAGGTTGATATGCCGATAAAACAACAAACCTTCTACGAATGATAACAAGCCACTACTTATACATTTTGTCTTAAACTAAGATATTTTGCAAACAAATGTTGGTTGGATTTTTACGGCATGTCAACCCTTATTGGGTATTTTATACCGAAGACGTTTTGTTTTATTCATTCTTGATGGGTATTAAACAATATTAAACTCAATCTTTTATCTAAACTCAAGATCTTAAACACATTTTCTATTTGATCATAGATGGACCCAAACAGGTACTAACCACTCCGAGTCTGGGTGGACCTGGGAGTAATAGCGATGAAAAGGCACTCCACATCTCCCAGAGCTCCAGAATTGGAACTTCACCATTAGATCCAGTTTAACGTCATACCCAGGACACTAACACCTTGCAGACACGGTCTTCTAGCCCATAATATAATTTAAAAAGGGGTTTGGGGTTTGCCATAATGTGATAGGGTTGGAACAATCAAATGGGTACTCCACACCCCAGAGCTCCAGAATTGGAACTTCACATTAGAGTTTTATAACGAAGAAATGAGTACCCATCAAGAAAGAATAAAGCAAAATACCCCATTAAGTGTTGACATGCCTTAAAATCCAACGAACCAACCAACAAACCAACCAACAAACAACCAACAATCTCTAATACAACGTGTAGCCATTCAACCAATCAGGAAACGTGCAGACATGATTAAATAAAAACAAAAATGTCTTCGGCCATAAAATACTCCATTAAGGCTTGCATGCCTTAAAAACCAACCAACCAACCAATTAACAATCTCTAATAACATGTAGCCATTCAAACCAATCATGAAACGCCGCAGATCTGAATGAATAAAATAAACATCTTCGCATAAAATAACCCAACAAGGGTTGACATGCCGTAAAAATTCCAGCCAACCACCCAACCAACCAACCAGCCAACAATCTCTATAAATCCAATCGCCATTCAAACCAATCAGAAATGGTTCAGATCTGAATGAATAAAAACAAAATGTCTTTCAGCATAAAATACCCCATTAAGTGTTGACATGCCTTAAAATCCAACCAACCAATTAACAATCTCTAATAAAACCTGTAGCCCTTCAAACCAATAAGGAAACGGCGCAGACATGAATGAATAAAACAAAAATGTCTTCGGCATAAAAATACCCATTAAGGGTTGGCATGCCTTAAAATCCAACCAACCAACATGTCTTAAGAATATCTCGTTATTAAATATAGATCCTCTGCGTCGTGGCAACTTTACCCTCGCCCCCACCGCGCGCACCCATTGTTACTCGACAAATAGTCGGACCAATGCAGACGTAAAGATAAAAAGGGGGTTACGAGCGGAGAGTGCAACGAGCCGAGATAAGAAGGTGGGGGAATGGGGTTATTGATGGAAAGAGTGAGGAGGAGGAGGGGGGAATAAAGAATAGATCTGTGGGTCAGAAGCCGTTTAGGCATCATTGCACGTTAACTCTTTGCCCTACGCCCCCCTTTCAACTACATTTCTCTCCCCCTCCCCCCCATCATTTCGACCGGCCCTGTCGGTCATCAGTAAGAATCAACTTTATTGTAAATGATTGATGATCGGAAGTTGTTCATTGGCCGAAAAGAAAATATTAATAAGAAAATGGAAAATGTTAATCGGGAAAACAATTTGCGAAAGACGCGCGGACTTACTATCAACCTCTTCAAGTTGCAAATGTTTTTATTCTTCCGAATTTCTTTACAATTTTTCGGTTTTGTGTGTTAATTTGGGAAAAAAAACTTCTTTGTTTCTCTTCTTCTTCTTCTTCTTCTTCTTCTTCTTCTTCTTCTTCTTCTTTCTTCTTCGTCCCTTCTTTCTTCTTCTTTCTTTGCTTTTTTCTTCTTCTTCATACTAACATCAGTTCTTCTTCTTCTTCTCTTCTTTCTTCTTTGCTTTCTTCTTCTTCTACTCATAGTTCTTCTTCTCTTCTTCTCTTCTTCTTCTTCTTTCTTCTTCTTTGCTTTTTTTTTCTCTTCTACTAGAAATAAGTCTTTCTTCTTCTTCTTCTTCTTCTTTGCTTTTCTTCTTTCTTAACAATAATCTTCTTCTTCTTCTTCATTCTTCTTCTTCTTCTTCTTCTTCTTCTTCTTCTTCTTCTTTCTTTCTTCTTCTTCTACAACAATATTCTCTTCCTTCTCTCTTCTCTTTGCTTTTTTCTTCTTCTTCTCCTACTAACATGTTCTTCTTCTTCTTCTTCTTCTTCTTCTTTTCTTCTTCTTTGCTTTTTTCTTTTTCTTCTGACTAACAATAAGTCTTCTTCTTCTTCTTCTTCTTCTTGTGCTTTTCTTCTTCTTCTACTAACATAGTTTCTTCTTTCTTCTTCTTCTTTCTTCTTCTTCTTCTTTGCTTTTTTCTTCTTCTTCTACTAACAATAGTTCTTCTTCTTCTTCTCTTCTTCTTTCTTTTTTCTTCTCTCTCTTCTTCTTTCTTTCTTTTCTTCTTCTTTCTTTTCTTCTTCTTCTTCTTCCTTTGCTTTTTCTCTCTTCTTCTACTAACAATAGTTCTTCTTCCTCTTCTTCTTCTTCTCTTCTGCTTTTTCTTCTCTTCTACTAACAATTAAGTTCTTCTTCTTCTTCTTCTTTGCTTTCTTTTCTTCTTCTCTAACAATAAGTTCTTCTTCTTCTTTCTTCTCTCTTCTTTCTTTCTTTCTTCTTCTTCTTTTCTTTCTTCTCTTCTTCTTTTACAATAAGTCTCTCCTTCTTCTTCTTCTTCTTCTTCTTCTCTTCTTCTTGCTTTTTCTTCTTCTTCCTACTAACAATAATCTTCTTCTCTTCTTCTTCTCTTCTCTTCTCGGTTCTCTCTCTNTGATTAATGATATTTTATTACATTAATACTTAATACTTGCACCCTACGGAGGGATGCATATATTTGTAGTAAATTAATTATACATATATAAAGTGCGTTGTGTGAATCGTGTGTCCGGAGCGAAACTTCGACAATAAAATAATTAACGTTCAAGGTAAATACACATTGAATATCACGAGTGTTTGATTTTTGAGCAAACAATGAAGGTTTATTCCAATTCGTTGAAGATGATTAAAAATAATTAAATTTAGATTGATAACAGGTCAAGATTTCTTTGGCATTAGTATTTTAAATGTAGACATTGATTTTTTTTCATGGATAAACTCAGGTCTTTTACAAGGGATTTTAATGGGGCATCTTGCGAGGGTCCAACAAGCAATTCGATAATAAGACCTGTAGGGACTAACTATTTTTGAATCCCTCTAACCAGGCGTAGCGGCTGTAAGCCGCTTCTAGTTAATATTATAAACAGCGTATATAGATTATTGCATTTAATATTGTATACGTTCTGTGGATTAAAAAATCGCCTTTTTTTTAAAAAAACTCTTGTCTATTGAACAGAAAAGTTTCAAGCTGAATAGAAAGTGAGATTTGAACATAATTCCTCATCAGACAAGTTCAAGGAGCGGTGTTCCTGAGTTGAGAAAGTTTCGATCTGACAGGAAATAACTGATACAACCGGAGAGCAACAATGTCGAAACATTGAGCAGATAACAATAAGATGAGGGCAATAGTCCAATTAATGCAAATAATTCCTGAATTGAACTCAAGACCCCATATCAATTTGCTATGATGATAACATAACAATTAACGCCTCCTTTAAAAGCGGGACACCATACGTAGAGCATTCCATTGATAACCATAACCAATAACGCCTCCTTTAAAGTATACCATACGGTAGAGCTTCCATTGAATACCAAAAATATACAGTTTAATTAAAATGATATATATTTCTGATTATGAAAATATCACAAAATTGTAATTTCTATTTTATTAAGATAAAAATCGGCTTTTTAATATTTTAGATCAAGATAAATTCTCACTAAAATTCATATATATATTCCAACCCCTCCGCACTAGCAGGATACGACACAAGCGTCAATTTATTAAGCGGGTTCACAGGTTTGAATTCAGAGTTTTCCTTCTCTAGACTGGCTTACCATGGTTAAAGAGCACAGTGTGCACTACTAATTTACCATTAGCTGGAGAGAGAGAGAAGCGATTCATATCTTTCCCAAGGTATAGCGCTAAGTGAGAAATGCCAATTACCACGTCCAGGATTTGAACTCGGGGCGACGAGTCCATTTCCCATTGAACTTTAACCCATTACACCACGCGCCTTCCTAAAACTAAAAATGCATATTAAATAATTGGAGTAAACAATTATAACTGGAAATTTTATACGACAAAATATTGTTTCTTGTTTTGTCTTGAATTTCGAAACCTATAAAACATTTAGAATTTTATATTTAACAACAAATGTCACCTCTTTTTAATAATAATTTTAATAATTTAATAAAATAATAATAATTTTCTTCTATTCCACACCTTCGGTATTTTTGTCTTTTTATTTATTACTGTAATTAGTTTCAACTTTTTATAACCCCACCGATATTTTTGAATCCTCAAAAACAAAGTGACTGAAAAATCATAAGATTTGAAATAAAGTAACTAAATGCAATATATACATTCATTTCATTGATAAATTTCACACTGAAATTTCATTAAATTCGATGGAGCAAGTAACTAATAGGCACCCCTAGCCAGCATCAGTTTTGAAAGATCGAATGTTGCTTTTCACGGTTGTTAATAACTAAATTAAACAGCCGATACAAACCAAAGACACGTTTTTATTATCAAAAATGTTTTTGATTTTAATTTTAAAAAAATTATGTGTGAAAAAATAATTTTGCTCTAAAGATAAACTATATTGTTATTTAAAAAAAATAAAACTTTAAAAAGTTATGTTTGAAATTCGAGTGTGTTTTATGTTATTCGTTTTATAGTTTATTTTATCTGAACTAGCAAATTATATGCACCCTCGGGTGCAAGTATTTAAGTTTTAATGTTAATGAAATTCATCGTATTAAATTAGAAGTCTAATAAGAATGCAGATAAAAAGTTTGAACAGAGGGGGTGGTATAATAGAAAAATAGAAAATGAAACTACTCTTCCATTCGACGTGCCGTCTTGCATTGCTGAATTTACTTATTTAAATATTTAGTATAAATTAGGAAATAAAGAATAAAATTACACTTATTTTTTTCTTGTTTAATGGATTTCATTAAGATGTCATTGGAGAGGTTTTTTGCTAATTCATTAAAAATAAAACCAAACAGTTAAGAATCAATAATACTAAGCACATATTTAATAAAATCACATTTTTGAATACAATATGCAATTAGCCTTCCGTTCACGCTGAAACCTATTTTTGTATAATAATACAATAGCAAGTTATTAGTATGTAGGTATGGACAACACTAATAAAAACGTTTTAACCAATTTTATTAATAATTGAGGTTTAAATATAAATAAAATCATGAGAATGTTGACTGTAAATAAACTATGTTAATTGTTGACTCGATAGTAATATAGTTTCGGTTACAGACAGGAAAACACACAATCTCCATTAGTAATAAGATATTTAAAAATTAGTTGAAAAGAAAAAAAGTTAAAAAATGCACATTATAGTTATAGTATATAGCAACTTTCGGAAGGTACACACTTTCAATCAGAATTAACGACTTTACACTTACATACCCCCCCCAAAAATAAAAAAAAACCCTCGATAGACAAAAGAAAAATTGTTTTTATATATTGTAATCTTGTAAAGCCATGTTAGTGATAAATACCGAAATACTCTGTATAAAAACGCGAAAGACGTGAAATACAAAAAAATATTATTAATAACCTATCAAAAAATTAACGACACCTGACCAGATTCATAAATCTATTATAATGAAGATTCAGTGTCTGTCTGTCAATAACAAAACTTAACGTCACTGCTTACATCACATTACATTCAGAATTGCATTAGTTTATCATGGGTATTAATTCATAATCAAAAGCATTAAATTGAGTTGGTTGGTTGGTTGGTTGGTTAGTTTACGGCATGTCAAAACCACTTGGGTTATTTTAATATTCATTTTTTAATGGATAATACAATTTTCTTTATAATCATGTTTTTCTATTTAACCATAGATGGACCCTAACAGGTACTACCACTCCCTGATCAGATGGACCAGGGAGCAATGGTGATGAGGGTGCTCCACATTCCCCAACCTCCAAACTGGAACCTCACCATCAGATAGAGTTTAACGTCATTCCCAGGACATGTAGACCCGCAGCACCCTTCTACACCCCTATGATAAAAAGGTTGGGGTGCCATAGGGCAATGGTTGGAAAATCATATTAGTGCTTAGGGCTAGGAAAGCGACGTGGTGTAATGGTTAAAGTCATTGGAAATGGATTCGTCGCCCCGAGTTCAAATCCTGCGACGTGTAATTATATTATTTTTAATCCCGTTTCAATCTAATTACACTGTTTACAAAGAATTGAGGCAAAGACAAAGATAAAAACTGTTTAAACCTAATTTGGGGGTGCAGCTGATTCAGATTTGAAATCCGTTTTACTCATCACCTCTAAGTTTTTTTTAGATAGCATACTGTACATTTGTATTATATGCGTACATAAAGGCGGTATATGCATTCAGGGTTAATTTCTATTTGTGTGACTTATGTCATTCTTTTTTAGTTATTATACAATAAATGTAATGATAGCATTACATCAGTATATCAGATATACCTATATATTCAAGACGGATTAGCAAGTTAAGCGTAGCTAAACACGTCTCAATTACAACAGCCAGTAGTGCACTTGGCAGTCCACGGCAGGGAGGAAGTGTCCCTTGACAATTATGTTACACTATTTTGTATATTAATTTGTATTACAATTTCCAACGACGCCACATTTATTGCCTTACATAAGATTTAATTTTACTTTGTTTTCTTTTTGTTTTTTTTTTCATATTCTTCCAACTGCCTTCAAGCTCGTCAAACATCGAGGAATGCCTTCAACAGGCTAATTTTTTTTCTGAATGTTACATTGTTGTCATCCAAATATATTTTAGTATATACAGAGTATATACTGTGCTTATTCAACAGTTGCAGCAAGCTTATTACAGATAAAACAGGATAGATAAAGAACATTGACGAATAAATATATATTGGATGACACAATGTACACAATTCAAAAAAAATTAGCCTTGTTGAGGCATCCTCGATGTTTTGACGAGCTTTGAAAGCCATTGGAGAATATGAAAAAAAAACAAAAGAAAAACAAAGTAAAATTAAATCTTATGTAAGGCAATAAAATGTGCGTCCGTTGGAAATTGTATACAAATATATATACAAAAGATAGTGTAACATAATTGTCAAGGGACACCTTCCTCCTGCGTTGACTGCCAGTGCACTACTGGCTGTATGATTGAGACGTGTTAGCTACGCCTTAACTGCTAAAATCCGTCTTGATATATAGGTATATATATATATGATGTAATGCTATCACTTACATTTATTGTATAATAACTAAAAAAAAGACATAAGCCACACAATATTAGAAATTTAACCCTGAATGCATATACGCCTTTATGTACCGCATATATACAAATTGTACAGTATGCATATCTAAAAAAAATAGAGGTGATGAGTAAAAACGGATTTCAAATCTGAATTCAGCTGCACCCCCAAATAGCGTTAAAAACAGTTAATCTTTGTACTTGCCTCAATTTCTTTGTAAACCAGTGTAATTAGATGAACGGGGAATTAAAATAATATAATTACCACGTCAGGATTTGAACTCGGGGCGACGAATCCATTTCCAATGACTTTAACCATTACACCACGCGTTCCTAGCCCTAGCACCAATATGATTGTTCCCCCCATTGCCCTATGCAGCCCCAAGCCCTTTTTATCATATGGGTGCTAGAAGAGGGTGACTGCGGGTCTACATGTCCTGAGAATGACGTTAATCTCTATCTGATGGTGAGGTTCCAGTTTTGGAGGCTGGGGAATGTGGAGCACCCCATCATCACCATTGGTCCCTGGTCCACTCTGACAGGAGTGGTAGTACCTGTTAGGGTCCCATCTATGTGTTAAATAGAAAAACATGAGTTGATAAAGAAAATTGTATTATCCATTAAAATGAAATTATTTAAAATAACCCAAGTGGTTGACATGCCGTAAAACTCAACCAACCAACCAAACCAACCAACTCAATTAATGCTTTTTGATATGAATTAAATACCCATTGATAAACTTATGCAATTCCTGAATGTATTGTGATGTAAGCAGTGACGTAGTTTGTTATTGACAGACAGACACTGAATCTTCATTATAATAGATTTATGAATCTGTGTCAGGTGTTCAAGTGTAATTTTTGATAGGTATTAATAATATTTTTTTGTATTTCACGTTTTCGCGTTTTTACAGAGTATTTCGGTATTTATCACTACATGCTTTACCAGATTACAATATATAAAAACAATTTTTCTTTGTCTATCGAGGGTTTTTTTTTTTGGGGGGGGGTATGTAAGTGTAAAGTCGTTAATTCTGATTGAAAGTGTGTAACCTTCCGAAAGTGCTATTATACTATAACTATAATGTGCATTTTTTTTTTTTCTCAACTGATATTTTTAAATATCTTATTATAATGGAGATTGTTGTGTTTTTCTGTCTGTAACGAAACTATATTACTAATCGAGTCACAATTAACATAGTTATTTACCATCACATTCTTCATGATTTTATTTATATTTAAACCTCAATTATTAATAAAATTGGTTCACTTTTTTATTAGTGTTGTCCATACCTACATACTAATAACTTGCTATTGATTTATATATACAAAAAAATAGCGGGTTTACAGCGTGAACGGAAGGCTAATTTGCATATTTGATATTAAAATGTGATTTTATTAAATATGTGCTTAGTATTATTGATTTCTAACTGTTGGTTTTATTTTAATGAATATATAGCAAAAATCTCTCAATGGCTCTTAAATGAAATCCATTAACAAGAAAAAATAAGTGTAATTTTATTCTTTATTTTCCTAATTTAACTAAATAGTTAAATAAGTAAATTTCAGCAATTGAAAGACGGCAGTGATGGGAAGAGTAAGTTTTCATTCTATTTTTCTATATATACCCACCCCTCTGTTTCAAAACTTTTATCTGCATTCTTATTAGACTTTCTAATTTAATACGATATTTTCATTACATTAAAACTAAAATACTTTGCACCCGGAGGGTGCATATATTTGCTAGTTCAGATAAATAAACTATAAAACGAATAACATATAAACAACACTCGAATTTCAAAACAAATAACTTTTAAAGTTTTATTTTTTTTTAAATAACAATATTAGTTTATCTTAGAGCAAATAATTTTTTACACATAATTTTTTAAAATTAAAAATCAAAAACTATTTTGATATAAAAAACGTGTCTTTGGTTGTATCGGGTTTATTTAGGTTATTAACAACCGGTTGAAAAAGCAACATTCAGATCCTTTCAAAACTGATCTTGGCTAGGGTTTGCCTATAGTTACTTGCTCCATCGAATTTTAATGAAATTTCAGTGTGAATTTATCAATGAATGAATTTATAATGCATTAGTTACTTTTTTCAAAATCTTTATGATTTTTTTCAGGTCACTTGTTTTTGGGATTCAAAATCGGTGGGTTATATAAATTGAAACTAATTACAGTATAAATAAAAAGACAAAAATACGAAGGTGTGAATAGAAGAAAATTATTATTAATTTATTATTATTAAAATTATTATTAAAAAGAGGTGACATTTGTGTGTAAATATAAAATATCTAAATGTTTTATAGGTTCGAAATTCAAGACAAAACAAGAAACAATATTTGTCGATATAAAATTTCCAGTTATAATTGTTTACTCCAATTATTTATATGCATTTTAGTTTTAGGAAGCGCGTGGTGTAATGGTTTTAAGTCATGGGAAATGAGACTCGTCGCCCCGAGTTTCAAATCCTGGACCGTGGTAATTGCATTTCACTTAGCGCTAATACCTTTGGAAAGATATGAATCCTTCTCTCTCTCTCCAGCTATGGGTAAATAGTAGTGCCACACTGTCGCTCTAACCATGGTAACCAGTCTAGGAGAAGGAAAACTCTGAATTCAAACCTGTTGAACCCCGCTTAATAAATTGACTTGTCGATATCCTGCTAGTGCCGGAGGGTTGGTAAATTATATATGGAATTTTAGTGAGAATTATCTTGATCTAAAATATTAAAAAGCCGATTTTATCTTAATAAAATAGAATAACAATGTTTTGTGATATTTCATAATCAAGAATATATAATCATTTTAATTAACTGTATATTTTTTGGTATTCAATGGAATGCTCTACGTATGATATACTTTAAAGGAGGCGTTATTGTTATGGTTATCAATGGAATGCTCTACGTATGGTGTCTTTTAAAGGAGGCGTTAATGTTTTATGGTATCATCATAAGCAAATTGATATGGGTCTTTGAGTTCAAATTCAGGACAAACTTATTTCTATTGGACTATTGCCCTCATCTTATTGTTTATCTGCTCAATGTTTCGCCAATGTGCTCTCGGTTGGTATTCAGGTATTTCCTGTCAGACTCGGAAACTTTCTCGAACTCAGGAACACCTCCTGAACTTGTCTGATAGAATTATTTCAAGATCTCACTTTCTATTTCACTTGAAACTTTTTTCTTTCAGTAGACTAAGCAGTTTTTTTTAAAAAAAGGCGATTTTTTAATACACAGAACGTATACAATATTAATGCAAATATCTATATACGCTGTTATATATATACTAGAACGGCTACCCGGCTACGGCTGGTTAGAGGGGATTCAAAAATAGTTAGTCCCACAGGTCCATTATTATCGAATTGCTTGTTGGACCCTCGCAAGATGCCCCATTAAAATCCCTATTGTAAAAAAAGACCTTGCGTTTATCCATGAAAAAAAATCAATGTCTACAATTTTAAAATACTAACCAAAAGAAATCTTGACTGTTATCATCTAAATTTAATTATTTTTTAATCATCTTCACGAATATGAATAAAAACCTTCATTGTTGCTCAAAAATCAACAACTCGTGATATTCAATGTGTATTTACTTGAACGTTAATTATTTTACTTGTCGAAGTTTCCTCCGGACACACAGATTCACACAACTGCCCTTTATATATGTATAGATTAATTACTAGCAAATATATGCATCCTCCGTAGGGTGCAAGTATTTAAAGTATTAATGTAATTAAATATCTCATATCAAATCAGAAAGGTGGTGAGGTTCCAGTTTTGGAGGTTTGGGGAATATGGAGCACCCCATTCATCACTATTGCTCCTGTTCCACTCTGACCCGGAGTGGTAGTACCTGTTAGTGTCCCATCTATGGGTCAAATAGAAGACATAGTTTATAAACAAATGTTATCATCCATTAAAAATAAAATTATTTCAAAACTTTGTTAGCATTAAACATTTTTTACCAATAGAGTATTCAGAATAAAATAACCCAAGTGGTTGACATGCCGTTAAACCCAACCAACCAAATGAAATCAGAAAGGCCAATGAAACTAAATAAGAATACAGATTAAAAGATTGAAACAGAGGGGGATATAATCAAAAATAGAACCACTAAAATGATTCTTCCATCACTCCTGTCTGTCATTGCTAATTTTTGATAATTTAACTATTTAGTTAAAATAAGAAATAAAGAATAAAATTACATTTATTTCTTCTTGTTAATGGATTTCCTTTAAGATTTATCTCTGAGACATTTGCTCTTATGCATTAAGATAAAACAAATAATTAGAAATCAATGATACTAAGCAGATATTTATTAAAGACAAATGTTTAGTATCAATATGGAAATTACCCTCCCCATTCACACTGTAAACCGCTTAGTTTGTAGTATATATAAATACAATTGCATGTTATTAATATGTAGATATGGTCAACAGTGTAAGTAATGTAAACCATTTTAATAATTGAGGTTTAAATAAAAGTAACAATCATGAAAAATGTGATGTAAATGACTAAGGGAATTGAGACTTGAGTAGTGATATAGTTTCGGTTACAGACAGAAAACCACACCATCTCCATTATAATAAGATTCTGTTGAGTAATTCACGCCCCCTCAAAAAAAAAAAAAAAGAAATGACTTTCTTAAGTTCTTTTTCTGACCGTAATTTCTGAAATCCTCTAGATTAATCAGAAGTAGATTAAGTTGATAAAAAGTTGGGGTCAGGAGTCAGGGGT